>MWMN01000117.1:38876-85221 GCA_002968875.1 Cordyceps cicadae | reverse complement strand
AGTCTAGGTATACTACTTTAACTATTATTAGATAATATATAGTAACTATAGCTAAAAGGTGTAGTATAAACTTAATAAACCCTTCCTAGCTNTATTTATAGACGCCTATTATATTATTACTAGCTTAGTCCTTTTTAATCCTATAAGTGATATTCTATTTAATAGCCTCCTACTAGTCTAGGTATACTACTTTAACTATTATTAGATAATATATAGTAACTATAGCTAAAAGGTGTAGTATAAACTTAATAAACCCTTCCTAGCTACTATCTAGGCGAATACTTAGTATAGTTATAAAACTAACTAGTACACTATAGAATTCTATTTATATTTAGTACTTAATTAATATTTTCTATAGTTAAATAATCACTCTTTTAGTAATAGATAGGTAATAGGTCTTATTCTAGTATAGATTAGTAAGAAGAGCCTACTAGATATTCTAGTAAATAGTTATAATAGCCACTTCCTATTCATTATTAACTTTAAATAGAGGTTAGGGAGTTTTCTTTATATTTACCTATAGGTATTATAGGAGATAGGTAATAACTTATTAACTAATCTTTATATATTTATATTAAGTTTGTTTTATATAGTAAAAGAATTTAAAAGGTTAACTTTATTCTTTATCCTTAACCCTTCTATTAATCTTAAAGAGAGTATTAGACCTAACTTACTTAATCCTATAGTGCCTTATTACCTTTTAGATAATATATTTAAAAAGGCGAACTACTATTATAATAATCTTATTAGTAGTAGTTAGTAGGTTATCCTATAACTATATTTAAATAAGTTTAGTAAGGAACTCTTTTTTAGTAAGAAGAGGGGCTAAGTGGATAGTAGATCTAAGATATATAAGCTATATATTAGGTGTAGTACACTCATTAAGTTCTTAGACCTACTCTACTCTTTGTTTTTTTTTTTTTTAGATACTAGCTATAAAGATATTTATTACCTCTTATACCTTATAGTTATTACTAGCCTTACTTACTTTAGGATTAACTTTAAAATATTAACTATCTATACCTAAAGTAAAAAGTTATTAGTATTAAATCCCTTTAACCTATAGCTATTCTTCTTAGTTATTTTAAGTACTCTTATATAGTCACCCCTTTAATCTATAGTATTAAAGTTAGTGTTTATTATATATATACTCTTATATTCTACGTTTATCCTTTATAATAAAGGAATACTCTAATATAACCTTATATTTTATACTATTTGTTTTTAGTTAGCTAAGTTTATCTATAATGTTTTATATATATAGAAGATAGAGATATTCCTTAACTTTATTACTATTCTATAGGATATCCTACTTTCTTACCTAGATATAAAGGTTATACACTTTATTATAAGAAAAGTAATAGGGTGGGCTAATAAAATGTATTATAACTTTATTTCCTAGTATAGCGACTTTATATAGATTATATATTAGCACCCTATACTAGGTGTTAATATATAATTTAAGTATAGTGTAGGATAATATAAAGGAAGTTAGTCCTAATTATATCTAGTTTAATAAACTAGACTTATAGCTAACTAGCTATAACCCTAATTATAGATATAGGGTACTAGTAGAATCTTAGTACTACTAAAAAAAATAATCATTACTACCTCTACTATAAATAAACATTAGCACCTAACTGGTTTTTTTTTATAGGGCAAAATCCTCTCTAAATTAATTATTACCACCTACTACTAATATTTATAATAACTATTAGGATAATATAAAGGAAGTTAGTCCTAATTGTATCTAGTTTAATAAACTAGACTTATAGCTAACTAGCTATAACCCTAATTGTGGATATAGGGTACTAGTAGAATCTTAGTACTATTAAAAAAAATAATCGTCACTACCTCTACTATAAATAAACGTTAGTACCTAACTGGTTTTTTTTTATAGGGTAAAATCCTCTCTAAATTAATTATCGCCACCTACTACTGATATTTGTAATAACTGTTAGGCTTTTCCCTAACTTACCTTAGTATTTATTTCTTTATAATTTATTAAATAATTTTTATTTATTATTATATGTTTAGTAGCCCTAGTATTAAATATAAATTAAACTTTATTATTATTATTAATATTATTAGTATTAATATTATTAACCTTTCTTTTTAATTTTAATATATAATTAATAAAGGAGGGTTTTTATCTTATAGTTCCTAATTTATATTTAGTATTATTATTATTTATAGGTTTATATAGGGTTATAGTAAGTACTATTAAGTCTTTATAATTAAGGTTCTTATCCTCTTTATTAAAAGAATAAATAGAAGAATTTTCTTCTTTTTCTTCTTCTATATTAATATCTTTATTATTTTTAGATACTAATATATTTTTATTCTTTTTATTATTATTAGAAGAATTATTAGAATTATTAGAATAATTCTTTTTCTTCTTAGAATTAGTATTAATTCCTTTAGAATTATTATTAAAATTCTTAGAAATTTTATTACTATTTCTAAAGCCTTTAGGAGCTTTATTAGGGTGTAAGAAATAGCAATTTTCCTTATTATAGCTCTTAAGTTTATAGTAATTACACTTAAGACCCTTTTTATTCTTTTTCTAAGAATTTTTAATAACATTTATTATTTTAGAATTATTATTTTTAGTATAATCGATTCTTTTAGCCTTATCTATAAGGCTAGAGGTTAAGGATTCTATAGTATAAGACTATAGGTTATTTCTTAAAGCCTAATTTATACCTAATATAAATCCTTTAAAATTATTATTTATATCTTTAATAATAGATAAAGTCTAGGCTATAATAACTATCTTATCTATAATAATATCTCTAGATTTTAATTTAGTATATATTTCTTTAACTTTATTTAAATATTCTTCTATAGAAGAAAATTCATCTAAAGTTAAATTAAATAAACTTTTAACTAGTATAAAATTACTAGTAAATCTAGGGGCATTATATAAACCCTATAAAACTTCCTATAATTCTTTAGTATTATTTATATACCTTGTCTAAATAAGTGGGCTGTTTTGTAACCTAAGCCTAATATAGGCTAGAGCTTCTTTAGACCTTATACTATCTATAGTTATATAATTTTCTAATTTTTCTTTAATTAGAAAAGATTTTATTCGTATAGACTATATAATATAGTCCTTAGAACCTATAAGCTTAGGAAAGTTATAAGAATCCTTCCCTATATTTATTATAATTTTTATATTATAAATTTATAAAATTAAGGATTTTTTATAAATTTATTATAATATAATATTATAATAGGCTTATATATATATATATATAAAGATTTTTATCTCTTTATAAATATATTATATAATTATAAATTATATATAATTAGGGATTAGATATTATTTAAACTATATTAAGATGTTTATATAATAGTTAAATAATATATAATATTATTATATATAAATATAATTTATATATATAAAGGGATAGGATATTTTTATATTATTATTTTAATAATATAAAACCCTATTAAATATATATATATATATATATATTTAGGTATAGATATATTATATATAAAATATAATATATTTATATATTATACCTAAGACGTATAATATATAAGATATCTATAAAGGATATTATTAAGATATAATAGTAAATATTATATTATTATATAATAGGTATTAATTCCTATTATATCTATAATATAACTTATATGTCTTAGATAAGTTATATTATATTATTCTTTCTAATATATAATATAATAAATTATATTAATATTAATATTATTATACTGGTTATAATATTATATATTAGAATATAATATTATATTAATTCGAGAGGTTCGATTATATATTCAATATATCGGTTTTTGTAATGTATATTCAATATTCATATATTCGATATTCGAAGATTTAATATTCGTAGATTCGATATTCGTTATTTCAATATTTTAAAGAAAATATAATAATATAATATATATATAATATATATTATATTAATAACATAATAACATAATAACAACCCATTATACTATATATAGTATATAGTCTATAGGCTTATAACCTGTTAAGGTATATAAGGTTATTATAAAGTGGAAGATAATAAAACTTAGTAAGAAGTTCTCTTATAAGTATAAGAGAAGTAAAGGTTGTTTTTTTATTACTTCTTATTTGATTTAGTATAGGAAAAGGTTGCCCTTTATATAGTTAAGTACTTAAAAGTCTATTTAAGTCTAGACCTTTATTGAACATTAGAGATATAGTATATAACCTTATTCTAATATTATAGTTATATTATAGATAACTCTAATATTAGAATTAAGGTTTAATAACATTATAATTATATTATTATAATATTATAACTTAACTTAATAAAAGTGGGTATATTTATAGAGATGTATAATCTTATAAAGTAGAGACTTATCTTATCCTTACATGGAGACTTATCTTATCCTTACAATTATAAGGGCCCTTAGAGGCTAGAAGCCTCCATAGAAGCTCCTATAGCACTACGGTTTAGCCTCTACTATAGGGTAAGCCACCCTACCTTAGTAGTTGCCCTAGATACCTAGGAACTACCTAATAGCTATACTAGCTATTTAGTAGCTCTCCTAACCACCTAGGAACTCTACTATAGAGTACTACTCTATAATAGGCCTATAGAAAGGACTTTATTATAGCTATTTATAGTTATATTATAACCCTATCTATAACCTTACCTATAGAGTAGATCTACTCTAAAAACATTACCTTTCTATAAAGGCTATCTAGTATTCCTATCGGAAGATAGAGGCTTTAACCCTCTTTAGTGTATTTCCTTTATAGCCTTAGAGCGCACAGCTTAGGTACAAATATAGTTACAGTTCTAACCCTAACCTTAGGTAACCCTAAGAAGGCGCACCCCGAACCACTTAGCAGAAAGGCCTCAGTAGGCGGCTGCACCAGGGCAAAAATAGGTAACGAAACGGTCATAGTTAGGACTAAAGAAAACGAAAGATTCTCCTCCGGCGAAACGCGCGCACTTGTAATGCATTAGAGAAAACCACCCGAGAGTTGGGAAATAAAGGATCAAGTGGGCAATTAGACAAGCGGAAAGCAACCATCAGTCAGGCACGACGGGCATTGCATAACAGGAAAACTACGGATAGTCTTCCAGTAGATAGTTGCATCACTAGTACACCGTATTGGCTTAAAAGCCAAATTGCACTAACACCAGCCGAGAACCAATTAGCGCACGCGTGTAGTAAGTCGGGAGATCAGGAAGTCCCCGCCGGGACTCTACCTATCTTAGAGGAGTTGCCATGTCGGTAATATGGCTTGAAAGTAGCATGTGGCTGAATCGCCAATGTCCTCACGAGAAGTTAAGATAACGCTAGCCGCAGACTCGCATGTTGTACGCCATAATACCAGCAATAACGATAGCTGCACTATTCTATTTATATTTTATTGCTTTCTTACCTTCAGCAGACGCGCCCGTCAAGTAGGCCAGCCCCATCCATCTCAGCTTCTCACCGAATTTGATTCTCCAGCGTCCATGGCGAACAAGGCCCCCATTGTCGGCCAACTTGACCTTTGCCACCGCACACATACAACCTGAGTCGTGTGATAGCGGAGTCATATCAGCTCCATCCCGTTTATTTATATCAGCACTCCGGGCTATAAACTCCGGTTAGCAACTCGCCCCAGCATCTCCGGGATCCATGGCCCGCGTGCCGAATTGGGCCAGGACCCCTTGCCGCTGTGAACTGGTTTTGAACCGGCTGGCCGGTGGTCATTCGAAAAGGCAACACTAGTTGAACGTAGGACAATGGCAGTTTCAAGACCAAGAAAACGAGGCGATGCGTCAGTGCAAGCAACTGAAGGAGAAGAATGGACGGACAAAAGAGAACATCTTACATTTATATATTCTTTTTAAAGATATCTTTATTAATACAAATTCTTCCTTTATTACCCGAGGCGCTTTATGTTTGGCTGTTCTCTATCTCTCGTCCAGTCGTATGTTCACTCCCCACACTCATCATTATCGCCTTGGCGAAAGATGATATTTTTCTGCGCACCACAAAGCCATGTGGGACGAAAGTCAAAGCATCTCACCGGAATTCATCTATATTCGCCATTGGTGGTCTGATGCCGCTGTGAACATGGCGCGGCCGCCGGCGCCCAAGATCGCGGGCATTCCGGCAATCACGGCTACCACTAACACCAACGGCTATAAGCAGTTCGTGCCAGCCAAAGCCGTGCATAAGGGGAGGCAAATCACAAGCGCGCAATCAGTATATTGTACCGTGGTGGCTCTGATATAAGTAGAGATGTGCTTCCGGAAAGACTCAAGGGGGGGCACACCAACACCCATCCACGATTGCCTGCTTCACAATGCAGTGTCTCACTCTTTTCCTGGCGTCGGTCTCTCTCGCGGCTGCTCACCAACAGCCTAATGTTGTCACCGTCACCAAATACCTTCCTTTTGAACAGCACCCGTGTTATCAGGCATTCATGCTCGGGGGAGGAGGCGATCTCCTTGCGGAAGCCTGCCGGCCTGGGGGGTGCTGTATCGGTCTCCAAGATGTCCACAGCAACACTGGCCACGGCGGCAAGGATGTCGGCCCCGACGGTCATTCATTAACGATAGCCTCTCACTCTCCCAATGAGAGCAGCGCTCAGGGCGTCTCTGCCGACTCCGTCGTCACCAAGAACTTTCTCACCGGTGCCAGCTCCAACCCCCTTACCAGTGGCTCGGTCGTTGCGGTACTCTCGTCCAATGGCGGCTCAATGACAAAAACTCTTGTCAACACCATGATCGACGACTGCACCATTTTAGAGGATAGTATTACCATTGCTGCTGTGACTGTACCCGAGAGGTCTCGCGAGACCGTCGTCATCACTACCACTGTCCCCAAGGTTGTGACTTACACTACAACGTTGAGCGGTACACCCATTGTTGGGACAAGCACTTCGATGGTCATCAGTACCGGAATATTAACGGCCGATGTTGATATTTCCACCACGGAGACTGTAACAACACCTGTGATTGTCGCCTCGACCGAGGTCATCACGGCAAACAACTCTACTTTCACATCTACCGTTACCACCACGTGTGAGGAGATAGTCACTAGCATTGGTCCTATTCTCACCACCGTCACGGCTTCCGAGACTTTGGCAACGCCCGTGGAGGCCACCTCAACCAAGGTCACTATAACAAGCAGTTCTACTTTTACATCCCGTACCACCGTCACGTCCAAGGCGATGGTCACTAACTCTACCACCACGGGTACTCTTGGAACGCCGATAATTGTCACTTCGACTGGGGTTATTACAACAAATAACTCTGCAATTACATCTCTCACCACCGCTACCTCTAAAGAGACATTCACTAGTGTTCAACTTATCCTCACCAACTCTACTACCGGGATAACAACGCCAGTCACTAGCACCTCTACGGCAGTCATTACAACAAGCAACTCCACCACTGCCGCTCCCACCACCACTGCACCTCTCACCATCACTACGTCTAAAGAGACATTCACCAGCGTTCAACTCATCCTCACCAACTCGAGCACTACAGAGATGGCAAAACCAGATACCAGCACCTCAAAGGCAGTCATGGCAACAAGCAGCTCCACCACTGCATCTCTTACAACTACCACGAAGACCATCATCACTCCCAGCGTCGTCGTAACCACTCACAGCTCCACAATGGTCGAGCCCATCACGAGCCTCATCCCGCCGCATCCCACAACCACCGAATCGCGCGTCGTTTCCTCCAGCTGCCCGACTCCGACCTGTTCCACGGGCATACAGTACGCCCTATACGACAACCCCTTCCGCCTAGACCTGTCCCCAACGTACAAGAGCTTTTCGTCCGCCTACTTCAAAAAGGCGAAGCCAGTGTACAGCACAACGCTGCAGACCGCCATTTACATCACCGACGACGATTACGGCAGTGGCTTCAACCCGCTCTTCAAGAATGCCGCCGCCAGCTACCGTGGCTTCCTCTTTGCCTGCCAGGACGGCCGCTACCGCTTCAACTCGCCCTACTCGGACGACATCACCATCATGTGGTTCGGCGACAAGGCCTACCAAAACTACACGCGCGATAATGCCGACATTATCCAGTTTTTCTACGGCGACAACAGGCCCAGGGACATATACAGGGACCTCAAGGCGGGCACGTACTATCCTATCAGGGTTCTCTGGGGCAACACGAACGGCGCATCGGACTTGTCGCTGCGTATCTATGGGCCGAACGGCGAGGACGTGAGCGGCGCGGATCATTCGGGCGAGCACTACCTGACGACGGAAGCGTGTGATGGCTCCTATGCTCCTTTTCCGCCGTGGGGCAAGGAGCTGTAAGACGGCCTTGTCAGGGAAAAAGTGTCAACTTTCTAATCATTTCTTTTCTTCTTTATGTCGACTTCTGCCATGTGTTTCGTGCTTCTATTGCTGACGCACCAACACCAAGGTACGTTTTCTACCGCCCACTAGGGATGAATTGCCTCGTTGTTTGTAGGGGTTTTTATCATCTTATTTAATATCTAGAGATAAGAGACTAGACTATCTTTAATTCTATAAATATCTCTATTTTTATACTTACTAAAATACTAATATATAAAGTATATAGAGTCTTTAGAAAACTAAGTACTTAGTTTTCTATAGACTTTTTTTTTTACTAACTAGAAATAATGTAACAGCCATGCTACAAGAGGCGCGCTTTCTCTCTTCAATAAGACGACGTTGACTCTCGTCCTGTTAGAAACGTCTGCAAAAATACCAATTACGTAGATTATCTGTTACGTTTTACCAGTTGCAGTTTCTAGTTACATTATTCTCAAACTCTTCAATCCTGTCTCTTCTGTCACTTAGGGAAGCCTGTTAAAAAGTTGGCTAGTCTGGAAGTTGAATCTGCTCGACGATGTTCGCCTTAGTGAAAGGCTCGCAAATAATAAACACCGCCTCTTTCGTCAGTAGAAACAGTCCTGCACCCTGATATGAAACATCGTTGGCGTACTTAGCCAAGGTTCTATAGCCGACTTTGTGTGAGCAACCTGTCAGGCGGAGGTGTATAATTCCCGATGAGCCGTGCTCGGGGGCCCACAACAACTTCGCCCTGGCAATAGCATCATCCTTGTTCTTGTACCCAGGTATGAACGGCGCGCGGCTACCCGGGCGATCAAAAACCTCTTCTAGTCCCTCGCGAATGTCTGCAAAGAGATCAGGAATTGTCGTTCTGGGTACCTCTCCAGCAAGTGGTAGATGGAAATACGCAGGAGTCGCTCGACGTGGTGCGAAGCTTTGCTTCCGGATGTCAACGTCTGCAGCAGCTACCCAACAGTGAACTCCATTATTCGAGTCCGACCTAGATGACGACATCTTTCAGTAGCGGCGCAGTGACAGTCGTCTGAGAATAAAGTACATTATAGGGTTCCTGGCTGTCGTAGCTAGAAATGGTCGATACCGAGGGAGTAGGGCGATGATATAACGCGTGTTCAAGCTAAGAGCTAGGAGAGCCTCGAAGAAATTTCGAGTGCATACGGCCGCCGCGAGGGCTTTGGAGGAGTGTAGTGACAGAGAGGTTGCTCGTCAGGGTTAAGGACAGGTTTTTAGGCAGCAACAGTGCGGGGTAAGCTATATTTTTAGGCTGCGGTTGCGTTATTCTAAAGATATTAGCTTATATAGCACACCTATTAAGTCCATGCCTTTCCTCCTCTAATAGGATTCTCCCGCATCCTACCTACAATCTCGGCCGGCATGCTCTAATTAATTACCGCTCCTATAGTGCCGTGTTCATCACATTGGGTTGCTATATTGTAGAGGACTAATGGAATCGTGCGCTTGCTGGTAGAGTATGATTTGGTTTACACTACCCATAAATAATACTTATATCTTCCTATCACGCTTCCCTGAGGAATATTGTGTTTGATCTACATACAGCTCCACGGCCTATTGGCCCACCCAGGCAGGCATTTTGGTTGGGTCGAAAAAATGGATAGCATCCATCTACAGAGGAGATGAAGCCGCTCTTCGCTTCAGACGAATGTTCCACAGGAATTCCTGTGATAAGGTGCATGGTCCCCTAATCTGCCTCTTGTCTATGAAGCACTAGCCACTATCAATAGAATGCAGCTCGAGGTTGGAATAGTCTATACGCTAGTAATGCATAATAATATAACGAATTTGCTGCCAAGTCTCGAATGCTCACAGTACACCTACCAAATTTTCAGGCCATTCGCGTTAGTTTAGGGTTGATATACTGTACCGAGCTGTACCATAGAAATAGCAGCCAAATACCGTGTTTCCGCCATGAGCCCAAGCAACAGTGTATGAGTAGAATGTGGGGAGAACATATAATTCGCATAGCTGCACGACGCGGCCACGGTGAGATTGTCAGTCGATTTCCAGAGTCGGAATTTATCGATACAGATGTCATTCCAAGCAAAACCGACACGACGACATCCGTTTCGTCGCCAGGTTGTCTCCTCGGCATGCCTAAGCAGGAGTGGTACTACGAATCGTAAAACAGCACCGCGCAGAAGCAAAGACATGCACTATTCTCGGCTGTGTCGTAAGGGTGCGTTATTTGCGTCCTGGCTTTGCTGCAGTCCGATCGTGTATCCGTTTTTGCAGACGAACTGACTAGATTGCAACGAGTGGCGAGATCTGTACAGCCAGGAGTGGGTGGTGTATATCACATTTGTTGGCTGCTGCGAGAGTGCAAGGACGCCAATGGCGTAAGCTCATGACGTGCTATACTCAGCGATGCCACTACTTTTGAGCAAGTGCCCGCCGTGGTGTCAGTGATGAGAGATTGGCCAGTGCCAGACAGGTTGCACAAGGCCGCGTCCCGATATGTAGCTGCTGGCAGCCCCGTAACATAGATCGACAAGTTAGAGTCGATTGATACGGCTTAGCTGCCAAATGGGAGTGGGTTACAAACGAATCAACAGTGTTTGTCGGACAGACTCTGTGCCCGGAGGCCCGCGCGAATAACGCTGCTTGAGACTGACTTCGAGACATGGTTATATGGCTTCAGCATTGTATTAATATCAGTGTTCTTCAGTAAAACACTTATTCTAAATTGTAACTTAATTTGAATGTGCCTAGATAATACAATTACTCCAGTCGAATAGAATGTCACTCGATTAATCTCAGTATCCCATCCCCAAGAAAATGCTGCTGACAGAATTCAGGTGAGTGGAAAGCCTCTCATCAAGGCCAGTAGGGAGCGGCCACCGCAAATCCCTGGCCGACCACCAAAGGTACGGCAAAACGCACGGTGTGCCGAGCACGGTAGTTTAGCTGCTCCTTTGCGTAAAAGCAAGAATTAGATGCCGATGTGCCCATTATTCGTCCGTCTTCTCTGTGGACTTATTCGACGGCCCAAGATTTGCCGCTTGGGTTCTGTTCGAGGCTGGCGCGTCCGTCTTCGCCATGGCACCAGCGGTTGACGCTGGCTTTCCTCCTGGGGGGCCCGGAGGTCCGCTCTGGCCTTGTGCCTTTCTCACGCTTTTCCACTCGACTGCTAATGCCGCTGCAAATGCCGCTGCCGCCGTCGCCGCGCCAATAACAAGAGTCTTGGTAACGGCGCTGTTGTATGCGTCAAGCAGTGCCGGTAGCTCCTCCGGGCTTGCATGCTTGCGCAGATCTGTCGAGCCAGATTTGAGAATGTCGCTAGAGTTGGTGAGTCCTCGCAGACCAGTCTTCAGGAGGTGACCGAAAATGGACTGGCAGGCGGACAGGAACACGGATCCCCCAAGCGACTGAGAGAAGAAGATGAGGGAGATACCGATGGGCGCATCCATCCTGGCCAGTACTGTCTGCGGCACCAAACCTCCGGCCGTCATGCCGAGGCCGGAGCCAAATCCCCATATGACCTGATAGCCGATCCACATGGCGTCGGACGAATGCGGTGTGAGGGTGGTTAGAAGGCCAGCGCCGGTTGCCATCAGGGCGGTGCATGCGAGCATGAAGGGCGCATAGTATCCGACGGCTTTGGAAATGGCAAACCCAGACACCAGGCCAGACACGCCCGACGGCACGACAAGAGCCAACATCATGACGCCTGATCGCGTGGGCGAAGCAGCTTTGATGGCTTGGAACCAACTGCCACATCGTTTGTTAGATCAAATTCAGACTGCAGGAATGACTGAAGAGCACACTTACACTGGCAGGTAGTAGATGATGGACATCATGGAGCCTGCAACAAAGGCGGTATACAGACAGGCTGCGGCCATGTTTCTTTCCAGTATGACTCGCAGTGGTACGGTTGCATTGTCCTTTTGCCACCACTGAACAACCATGAAGGCGACGAGCAGAAGAGCGGCGAGGACGAGAAGCGCAATGATGCGGCCATCGCTCCAGCTATACTCGGACCCACCCCATTGCAGGGCAAGGAGTAGGCAGATGATTCCTGGGATGAAGCAAAGATTGCCAATGGGGTCCATGCTCTTGACCTGGTCTTTCCACGGAGTTCCTGCCTTTTTGGCGGGCGGCAGATTGAGCACGAGGAGTGTGACGACGATGGTCAGCGCGCCGACGGGCAAATTGAGGAAGAAGCACCACCTCCAGGTGCTGTGCTGCGTCAGAGCACCACCAATCAGCGGACCGACGATGGACGCCACGGCAAAGATGAAGGAGACGATGCCCGAGTAGATGGGCCGCATGTTGAGCGGGACGGTGAAGAAGGTGATGATGACGCTGCCGCCAAAGATGCCCGAGGAGCCCAGGCCGGCGACGGCCCTGCCGACGATGAGCGTGACGGAGTTCTGCGCAGCGCCGCAGATGGCGGAGCCGACAAGGAAGATGCCGACGGCGCTTAGAAAGACCCATTTGGCGTTGTAGTAGGCGTAGATCTTGCCATAGAGGAGCTGGAATGCGCAAAAGGTGATGAGGTAGGAGCTTCCGTACCAGCTGATGTCGCCGACGCTGTTGAACTCGTTGGTGATGGTGGGGATCGCGTTGACGACAATGGTGCGGTCCAGCGCCGTCAGGAAGCTGGCGAGGTAGAGCGAGATGATGTTGGCGTAGAGCGGGAAGCCGGTGGGATACTCGACGGCAGGGAAGCCTCCAAAGCCACCGCCGCCGGTAGGGGGTCCCTTGGGGGCAGCGGGCTCTGCCTTTTCGATGTCTGTGTTTGCTTCTTTGCCCATGGTGACTGCTGCTGGCTGGTTCTAGGCATTGAGGTTGCAAGAAAGCGCAGGTGAAGCTGGCATTTTAAACCCTTTTCCTTGTTGTGGATGAGCTGAAGATCAGGTGCACGTGCAGACGAGGATATGTTGGTAGGAAGTGGGCGAGTGCAGCGTCTCCTGTCCTCCCTCCCTGGGCAGCAACAGCCTTGATGGGTGGCTTGGGGCGGGCGGGCTAATAATAAACGGCGCAGCGATGCCCGCACTAAGTAGTTAGCGTCTCCTCCTCGCCGTTGGACGAATTAATTCATGTACGACAATCGGACCTGAAGATGGCTAGTTTTGTCTGCGCGTTAGGGCGATCAGTGGGTGCCTTTCCCAGGGTTGGTTTGCTTGTTATTGGTAGGTCTCACAGCGTCCAGTGGCTCGTGGCTGGAACTTCGGGGTGCTCCCGGGCCGATCTAGCCGTTTCGCTTTCCGAACCACCAATCACGGGCGTCCCAGCCTGACAACGGCTAGTTGTGGGCAGCCCCTGTAGCCTACCTAAGATGGTGTACCCACAGCGTCCTACAAGCTCCATGTCCAGACGTCCAGACAGGTACGTACTGTACATGGCTGCCGCGGGTAGTTCGGACGACAGTCGTCCGAACCATGGCTCTCCGCGCATCTTAGCGACAGAGTCCGACATCTAAAACGAATCAGAGTGTAATTATCCGGAATAGGATTTACATAGGCCGGCTTGATTGAGATCTTGCGTCTTTTGTGCCATGATAGCTTAGTATATCGACGAGTGCATACACAGTTAGGTAGCAATAATAACATTCTTGCTGGCATTCTTGCAGCCTCTTCCACTCTCACAGTGCGCCTGTCCAAGTGCTTTCGTTCGACCGCACCAACACCTACTCCATCAAGATTCAATATCACCACCTCAACTCTGCATTAATTCATTCCTCGTTCCTCGTTCCTCTACCGTCTCCCTCGCCGGCTCCTGTCCAAAATGGCATCCGCCACCGCTAACCCGCTCAGCCCGGCCCATCTGTTCCACGTCGGCGACACCGTCGCCGTCGTCACCGGCGGCGGTACCGGCCTCGGCCTCATGATGGCAAAAGCCCTCGCATCCGGTGGCGCCAAGGTCTACATCCTCGGTCGTCGCTTGGATGTGCTGCAAAAGGCCGCTCAAGACGCCATGGCAGAAATCAACGGCAACAACTCGACCGGCACTGGCACTGGCACCGGCAGCGATAGCGGCAGCATCGTGCCTCTCCAGTGCAGCGTCACCTCCAAGGAAGAGCTCCAGCGAGCCGTCGACCACATAGCCGCGCAGGACGCCAAGATCCACCTCCTCATCAACAACGCCGGCATCGCGACTCCCAACCTCGAGCCACACCCGCAGCGCCCCAACCCCAAGTGGGACGTCAAGCGGATGCGAGATTTCTGGTTCAGCAAATCATTCGAGGACTACGCGGCGCTTTTTGAGACCAACACGACGGCGGCCCTCCAAACTTCTTTTGCCTTTCTCGAGCTGCTCGACAAGGGTAACCAGGCACGCCAGGCAGAGATGGAGCTGGCGCGTGGACCCTCGTACCACGGACCACAGGACTTTGTGAGGAGCCAGATCATCACCATGAGCAGCGTCGGTGGTTTCGGTCGCGACAACTCGGCCTTTTGCTACGGGGCTAGTAAGGCAGGCACAACGCACATGATGAAGAACCTGTCGACGTATCTGATTCCGTGGAAAATTCGGGTCAACGTCGTCGCTCCAGGGTGTAGGTTCATACCCTCCCTTTGCACAGACGGCCCCAAAAAGAACGAAAAAAAAAAATGACAAGGAGTGTTGCTAAAAATGATTGTCAGATTTCAACACGGAAATGATGGGCACCTTTTACAAATCTACAAGAGGCAAACTACCCCGGTCCATTGCGCCTGAGGAACGGTTCGGTGAGATGCAGGATATAGGGGGCACGATTGTTTGGCTTGCGAGCCGTGCGGGGTCCTACTGCAACGGCAATGTACTGCTGATTGATGGCGGCTACTGCGCGGCCCATACAGCCACTTATTAGGTACACTTACGTTACAGTACATCGCATGAATGGAGACAAGTTTAATGACAGACAGGGACCGTTGGGGCCCGGCCCGAGCCACTACCTGCCTGTCGGAACCGAGTACCGCTATCGGGACCGAGCCCCTGTCGGGACCGAGCACCTTTCGGGACCGAGCCCACCTGCCGACCACGCGCATGATTTCAATACTCATAGGCGGGAATGCCACCACCACGTCCGTCTAAACTGAGAAATGTGACCCTAGCTTTGCTTAATCCTTCGTACTGTGACAATTCATTTTAGTTATAACGACACTGTGACTGAAAGTTTAGTTCGCTGTAGCGTGCAAGTCGACGCGCAGCCGCAGGATACGCTGTCGTTGACGATATCAACGCAGAAAAAGAAAGGGGCTGCTTAGACTCGCCCAAACGGTACTGCGAGAAAAAAACTCAAGATGTGCCTTACCAGTTGAATTAATCGGTCATGCAACTCGCACATGACGCATGGCCCGCAGAGAGAGAGGCCGCCAAGCCTTCACTCCCAACACCAGACAAGCACATCAAACACAGCGACAGTCGGATATGTAAGTCATAATCGACTCCTATCATTTTCTATCTCTCTCGCAATTCTATGTGCAAGACAAATTTGAGGATGTAGAATCATCCTTCCCTACTCCTGCTTCACTTCCTTCTCATCCTTGACCCCCAAGAGCTGAGTCCGCACAGCCGCAAGCCTAGGTATTACAGGTGTCATCAGCGCAGTCCCTTAGAACGGTATGTCGCTTGTCGTATTCTTCACTTACATGGCAAACATGGTCTTTGGCTCCGGAAAAGGTCGATCCACCTGCTTGCCAAAAAGACGCGCCTGCACCAGCTCGCTCCCTAGCGCCGTCTTCAGCGGGATGACCATGTTGATGAGCAGCGGTCCAGGCATGCCCATGTACAGGTGCATCGCCGACGTCATGGCCAGGCTCATGCAGAAGCCCTTGATGAGGGCCCTCCACTGCTTGTGGTCGTATTCCTGCACGGAGACGGATGTCTTCTTTGCAGCGTCTTGGTCTTGGTCTTCTTCTTCGTCTTTGCCGTTTTTGTTTTTGCAAGCGGGTTCTGGGACATCTATACGAACACTCGGTTCTTTGACGACGGCTGTTAGGTCGGGCTAGTTGGGGAAGACGTACTCGTGGGGAGAGAGAAAATTCGGTACAAACCTTTGGAGTTGTCGTTGTCAATAGAGCCCTTTGTGTAGGTGTAGACGAGGAGGACCAAGACGGTACTTGTGGCGTAGGCGATGCGCATGCCGAGGAGGACTTGGGGGATGTGGAAGGGGACCTGCTTGCTGGCCCAGAAGAGACTGGCGAAAAGTAGGAAACCGAACCTAGACGACAAGATTAGATTGGATTGGTGGCAAAAGATTCTTGGCTTTTTTTTTCGATTCTTTCATTTTATTTCATAGTGGTGCCGCACATACACTGGATTAGCCATGATTGAGGGCCTGCGCAAGATTCGTGTACCTGTACCACAGTGTGGCACTCTAAGTCGAGGATGCACGCAAGGCGTTGGTGAAATTGGAGAGAGGGCAGGCGAGTAAGATCTTGTTTCGGCGGCCGCTGCTCCAAGAGCTTCAGAAGGGCCGCTTTAGCTATTGACTTTCTGGTGGCCTGTCGTAGGAGGAGCGGACTGCTCGGGCTTGTTACTGCACTGCGATCGGCTGCGTCAAGCCATTTCGAAAATACCGATCAGGTAGTGCAGCTCTCAACACGGACTCCGAAGTCAAGGATCACCCAAGGCTTCGCTGCCCGGCCGGCTACTGCGTAAGGTGTCTCCTTGCAGTGGCATTGCTAGGGCTTAGTTCAGTGGATCGACTACCTACTTCAGTAGGTACTTAAGGTAGTGCCGAATGAGAGAGTTGTCAACCCCCCCGAAGGGTCTGCGTCGGCCCGGCGCTGCTGCAATAATAAAGGAGAGAAAAGTGTACAGGGTCGTGGTCACACACTCATACTAATATGAACCACACTTGGTTGGGTCCAGCATACACTAAACGCCATGGAGAATGACATTACTGTACGTTGAATCTACTGCGCGCGGGCAAGAAGCAACAGGGACATCCATCCACCAACTCTCTCGCCAGCCACCCGCGAAAACAAATTTTACCACTATGAATGTATCAGGAACAGCACATGCCGCCTGGAGTTGAGCTAGGGTATCGTAGGTGCCTGTTGCAAGTGCAACCTGCAGCACTGTTCCTGAAGCCCAGCCGCTCGACTCACCCAGCACTAATCACAGCACCGAGCAGGTTGTCAGCGCTCGGTGCTGCCACCCAAAGTCTCTACTGATAAAGAATTTAGCGACACGAAAAAATGTACTTCTAATTTATCCATGAATCAAGACTGCCCCCAAAGTCTGAAATTACATTTTATCGGAGTTGTGGTGGTGAGGTTTCGCCGGCTCAAATTCGTTGGATTTTGGAGTAGAATTATTTCTACAAAAACGAAAGACTAGAGATCTGTAGCTAACAGATCAACGCACGGTCAATGCCTGTAATGAGATAAAGGACCGATCCTGAACAAGTGATGAAGAGTGAAGAGACAAGGGAAATCGAATGCAATCGAGTTTTACAAGCCTTGGAGTGACATATGGCAAAAGTCTCCGTCAAACTACCTCTTATAGGGTAGGGAGCTGGTAGCCAAAACCTTTGCAGGCAACTTGCGCCGTCGCTGCCATTCCTAACCAAAGTTTTACAGGCGTCCGGCTCAACTGATAAAAAGTTTAAAGAAAAAAAGATGATTAAATGGAGAATATCCCAATCCAGTTGAAGTTGCGACCAACGGCGATATCTACACGGCGCGTTACTGGCAATCGGGCGCGGGCTTGACCAAGCCTCACGGGTCTCCACCCACTTGAGCAGGTCGTTGAAGCCGGGAAAACAACAATTTGTGGCAAATCTTTTGGGCAATTTGCATAAAATATTGTGGTATATACAGAAGAGTTCGTCAACAGAAGCATGAAAAATAAAGTAAATACAAACTACAATAAGAGTCTAGTACTGCTTCACGCTCCCTCCAATTATCCGATTGACGGCTTCACATTTCCTTCTCTCGGCAAAAGGCATCGACCTCACGCGGCTACTCGGGCCCCCAATCGTCCTCAAAGTAATCTGTCTCGGCTCTTCCACTTTCCACTGCCCCCCAAACAGAAAGGGCCACTTCTCGTCTTCGCCGTCGCCTTCGTGTTCGCGTCCCTCTACCCGCGGCGACCCAGCCGACGCAAACGCCGCCCACGTACTCGCCATCCAGCTCGCGAGCTTTAGGTCGCGCTCGTCGCTGATAAAGTACGAGGACTGCAGGTTATTGAAAACATACGGCACGTCAGAGAAGTGCGCGGCGCCCAGATAAGCCCGTCCTTTGCTCTCCATGACTGGTGCAAAGGCCGACTGGTTCAGCTCGTAGAGGTAGATGCTGCGGGCGCTGGCGCGGGACATGTGCGCAGCCTGCGTGAGGAGCGGGCACGCGACGGTGGCGTCTCGGACGAGGCGGGAGAGGGCGCACCACGCGGTGCTCACGGCTTCGTGGCACTCGTCGCGGGAGGCATGGGGACCGTCGAGGTAGAGATACATGAGCTCGAGGGCGGAAGGGTACGTGAGGGTCGGATAGCGCTTCAGCAGCCAACCCGCCGCGTCGAAGGTGGATTGAATGGCTGTGGGCGTCTCCATGGATCCTTCGTCCACATCCCAACCAAGGAGGAAATCCACGTCTTTCACGAAGCGGCCTTGTTCGAATGCCTCGGCAGGCTGCTCCGGAACAATGGTTCCGTCAACGACAGGGCCACTACGGACGTTATTGTTAGCCTCCAATGCGGACCGAAACAAGACGTCTAGTTTTTTTCTTCATTCTCCTCTCTTCAACTTACAATGCGTGAAAGCCATTGAGGGGATCAAACTCGTAGGCTACCTCAAACGCCGTCTTGGTGACTTGGTCCATCGAAAACTGTCGCAGGCAATTAACGGTGTACCAGTACTGAGGACTGGCAGCGATGCACCCGAGCTTGGCAGCCACGGCGGTGAAGCTATCCCTCGACGTCTCTGCATTCCCGGGCCAGGCTGACATGGCCGATCCGCTCTGCGCAACCACGCGTCGGAACGGCACCTTTGCTGGAGCGTTGTTGCCGGTAAGGAGATGCAGTCCGATATCTGACGCGCCTGTATCCTCGCCAAAGACGGTGACATTGTCCGGGTCGCCGCCAAAGTCGGAGATGTTGTCCTGAACCCACTGCAGCGCGAGGGCCTGATCGCGAAGCCCGAGATTGGTGAGCCCGTCCTCGAGGAGGCTGTCAGAGACGGGAAACCCGTAGATGTTGAGGCGGTAGTTCATTGCGACGTAGAGGATGGGGTTGCCGCTGTCGACGGACGCGCGGACGAGCCCGACGGGGTCGTAGGCGCTGTCGTACACGGTCCCGACGAGGTGGCCGCCGCCGTGGATCCAGATCATGACGGGGAGCAGCTTCTTCTCTGCGGCGGCGGTGGCGGTTTCCGCGGCTGGCCTGGAGATGCGCAGCGTCAGGCAGTCCTCGGAAATGTTCTTGATGCGCGTCCACGGGTCCTGCTTCATGGGCTGCTCGGGCTGGGGACAGGCGGCGCCGGGCTCGGTCGCGTCGACGATGGTGCCGGCCGCTGGTGAAAAGGAAACTGGATGACGGAAGCGCTGTTCGCCGCCGGTATCCTGGCCGTAGGGTATGGACATGAATTGCTCAATCTTGCCATCTTCGGTAGCGGTGCCGATGTAAGTGATTGGAACTTGTTCGTTGGTGACGGCGGGCCGCCTTGCTTGGCTGAGCAGGGCCAGTGCCAGTGGCAGCAACAGCAGCAGGGGGTTGGATCGCATCGTGACCGAGGGCTGTGTGCTGGTCGAGAGCAGGGAAACTGTCAGAAATGACCATGTATAAGTTGGCTAAAATTTGAAGCGGCCGACGACGTGGCAATCTCGGGTCGTCATGATTCGATGGACATTGTCCTGCTGCTACTGCTGGACGTAGTGAGGCCGCCATTAAACAGCCTGGTGACTGGGCGATCTTCAGGGTAGGCTCAGGGGGGGGGCTTTGCGGGGCGGGATGGGGCAGATCGGGCTTCGGAGTCCGTAGCTGACGCTAATAAATGCGGGCTGACCTGTCTCAACACAACATCGCCCTTTTAAGCCTGATGAAAAAGTCTTTATTAATAAAATATGGTTACTACCATATTATCTAAATGATTTAATATACATATCTTTTCTCAAATGGGCGCTGCGCTTGACCCCCCATTTTCCTGCCCCTGGCTTCGCTCGCGTGTCCTAGTAGTCTCCCCCGTCATTATACAAGTTGTATTTCGTGAGGTACACAACTCAATGCACTTCAATTCACACTTTCGACCGTCTTCTGACTGAGGAGAAGTAGTGTACAATCTGTGCGCCATCAAAACCTCCAAATCCTGGAATGACTATAAACTATGCATGCAGCGAAGGAAATTCGTTGTAATAAGTATGCTAGCTATTCTTGAGCGACTCCCTTTTCCACTTCGGACTCTCGGTTGCCGCTTCTCTCTCCTGTCCCAACAAATTCTGCACCTCTTCCAACTGCAATATCGACGATTTGCTTTTATTGCTGCTCCTACCAGAGGAAAGCAACCCCTTGCACCAACCCAACATTGCCAATGCCAAAGCCAGTGTTGCAAAGCCCACGTAGGTGATGACGGCTTGTCCGTCTGCCTGGGCAGTCTCTGGTTGGAACTTGGGCGGCGAATCCTGCTTCTCGGTGGCAGGTTCGCTCGCAGCGACCGGCCCCATTTCCGCCTTTTGGCCCGTCCCCGCGCCAGGGATGCCCTTTCCGTTGTTGGCGTACTCTTCCGGCACGACTGGCCAGGCGTCCACGCCGTCCAAAATGGCCATCGCCATGCCGTTGGACAAGTGCGTCTCAAAGTGGCAGTGCAGCAGCCACGCGCCAGGATGCGTGACTTGGTATCGCAAAGCCACCCACATGGTCCCTGTAAAGTCGTTGAGGAAGGTGTCCCGGTAAGGCGGATTATCTAGGTTGAACAGCTCCGGCTGCGCCTCAATCGCCTCGTTGACGGTCGAGTAACTGAACACGCCCATCCCAGAGCCGATGCGCCAGTACTTGTTGGCATGCTTGTGTATGGCGTGCGGGAACTCGACAGGCCAGAGCTTGCTGTGGCCTACCTGGAGGACAATGTCTTGCCACGTTCCGTTCTTGGTGCGAATCATCAGATCGTCGTCGTTGGCCTCCGCCGAGTCGAGATGCTCGAGAAGTGGCTTGTAGGCTGAGTGGTCCTCGGGATACTTCTTCTTTCCCCCGAGGGTAAACTCCCACGTCGAGTTTGCCTTGCCCAGCATCAGGATGTGGGTTTCGTCGCTGAGACGCGCTGGAGGAGTCGGTGGGAAGGGTGGCAGATCGTTCTTGTCCAAGAATGTAGGCTTGCCTATTGGCCAGGCGTTGTACCCGAACCAAGGTCGCGATATTGTCGTGACGCCGAAGCGGTCCGGCTCGGCGAGGTCGATCTCTCCGCCAGCGTAGCGAAGCGTAGCAAACTCTCCAATCATTTGCGAGTACCCACCATCGATAACCCGGATCGCATAGTCCATCTTCCTCTTGTCAAGTCTGACCATGGCCGAATAGCGCTCGCCTGCCCAGAGAAGCATCGTCGTGGCCTTGCGTGGCTCTATATAGTGCCCGTCGACCTCGTAGATCCACATCTCATGCTCGTCGATGCTCGGCTGCAGCGTCTTGAACGTCGATGCACCGATCCAGTTGATGCTTACCCAGCGCTGCTGATCCGCATCCACCTCGATGATTTCTTTCTGGCCAGTGGACGCCATGCACCCTTCCTGCATGCCATATGGAATGTGGGATGTATCACCTTCCGGGAGCCATGGCCCCTCTGTGCTGGGCACGAACGGGAAGCATCCCTTGTCGGAGATCGTGTCGTTGGGCCAGCTGCGTTGCATAAAGGGGATCTGCATGTCGGTGAGCCACTGCTGGCCTGGGCAGTGCAGGCTGCCCTTGCCGTTGATCAACACTGAGTCAACGCAGAAGATTTGGAGCTTGCTCTTGGCGGTTGCCTCCAGGACTTGCGAAGAGTTGAAGTTGGACCAATCGGAGACAAGCATGACCTTTGGGTCGTGTGCCGCACGCTCCATCGCGCGAACGTCCTCGGGGTCCTTGCTAATCAGGTGAAAGGGATTTGCGGTGCCCTTGCTGCGACGGACCAGCAGAGGCCCATACAAGCCGTCGAGTAATGTGGCTCTCGAGTGCGAGTGGTACCAGTGCTGCCCAGGCGGATACGCCTTGAAGCGGTAGATGAAGGTCTCGCCAGGTTCTATGGGCGTCTGCGACAGTCCAGGAACGCCGTCCGACCACGGCGATTCTTGCTGGTCTATGCCGTGCCAGTGGACGGTTGTATTCTCGTGCATGTCATTCTTGACGGTAATCTCGACATCGTCTCCCTCATCAAACACGAGCAGTGGTGACGGGAACTGGCCGTTGGTCAGGATCATGTCGCGACCCTGGCCGTTGGGCGCGCCATTTTCCCATGTGAATGTGAGACTCTTCTGGACGAGTGCCGCACTGGTCGAGTTTGCAAACAGGGGAATGATGGACGGAAGCGCTCCGAGTAGGAGGCGGATTGGGCGTGACTGCAGCATGGCGATTGTGCAGTGATTCAATCTGCGACGGACGCGAAGCAGGCATAAATCAGAGGG
Source organism: Cordyceps cicadae (assembly GCA_002968875.1). Lineage (NCBI taxonomy): Eukaryota > Fungi > Ascomycota > Sordariomycetes > Hypocreales > Cordycipitaceae > Cordyceps > Cordyceps cicadae. The sequence continues at coordinate 62,388 of MWMN01000117.1, read as the reverse complement.
AATGAGGGCTGGAATACATCACTTGGTAGCTCAAGTGGCCTAGATCAAGTGTCAGGATAGGCCTCATGCCAAAGGCTGAGCATGATGCTGATCGGACGGTCTCTGCCGATGGTGCATTCGGGGGTGCGCCACCAATTGGGTGATTCCCGAGCCTGGGTACCTCGTCCACCCACTCCGGTCAGTCGGTGTCCGATCTCAGCCTTTCGGAGTCCAGCGAGAGAATGAAATCGCGCCGGCGGCGGAAGCCCCATGAGATGACAGCCTCTCAGTCAGGCTGGAAGTGGTGACCAGCGTCTCTTTGGTACCTGTCGACGTTGTAATGGGAGATGGCTGTAACCACCAGGTATCGGTCGCTGCACACTGCTATTACTTATCTTTGGGAAGACAAGCAGGCATAGTTAAGGGTCTTAGTGCCCAGCACATAGTATATCTGTAGTCCTACAACAGATTGAACAAGACAAAAATAGAAAATCGTCGACTCCACCACTTGAAGGCATCATGACCACCACCAAGCTTGAAGACTACGCTGACAAGATCCAGAAAGCTGCCAAGGCTCTGGACACCTTCCAGCACGCAAACGGCGATGCCAGCGATGGGCGTGTTTTGCCAGTCAGCGCACCTCACGCTGTTCTCGAGGCCCGCGAGGCACTGATTGATGCCGCCACTAGGCTGCTGCAAGATGTCTCTGAGCCTACAGATTTCCTTCCCAACTTGGCCTTCCAGGTACGTACGATTCGAGGACAACAGTTGCTCTCTATAAACGTACACCCCTAACATGAGAATGGGTAGGGGCAACAAATCTCTGGTCTCCGATGGCTCTGCCGTTTCAACGTCATCTCGCTCGTCCCGTTGGACGGCTCCATCTCGTACAACGATCTCGCCGCGGCGGCCAAGGTCCCGCTGAAGCAGCTCAAAAGTATTGTGCGCATGCTCATGTGCGCCAACTTCTTGGTCGAGACGGCCTCTCAAAACGTGCAGCACACCAGGCTCTCTGCGCAATTTGCTCGCAGCGAGCCCCTGCAGGCCTGGGCTACGTTCCTGGCCGAGGACTCCATCATCATGGGCTTCAAGATGTACGAGGCGACATCCAAATGGGGCGCGACGACGTCCAAGACGGAGACGAGCTTCAACCTGGCCGTCGGCACGGAGAAGCCATTCTTCGAGTGGCTCAGCACCACGCCCGAGGCCACGAAAAGGTTTAGCGGCTACATGAAGGCCATCACGGCCACGTACGGCACATCGCTGGTGCATCTTGTCGACGGCTACGACTGGGCGTCGCGTCTCCGAGACGGAGCTACTGTTGTCGACGTCGGGGGCTCGTCGGGCCATGCGAGCATTGCGCTTGCCCGCAAGCACAAGGGCATCAATTTCATCGTGCAAGACCTGCCTCGCGTTATCCAAAGCGTTGATGCGACAACCATCGACGAAGATGCTGGCGTCCGTGACAGAATCACCTTTGCAGAGCACGATTTCTTCGAGCCCCAGCCCGTCAAGGACGCAGACGTGTACCTCCTCCGCCAGATACTTCACGACTGGCCCGACGCGGATGCCACCAGGATTCTGCAGAGCATCACTGCTGCGATGCGGCCCGGCGCGCGCATCATGATTATGGACGCGGCGCTGCCGCTGCCGGGCACCATTGGCCGCGTGCACGAGGCGCGGCTGAGGGTTAGGGACATGACGATGATGCAGACGTTTAATGCGTCGGAGAGGGAGCTGGAGGACTGGAAGGGGTTGCTGAAGGGTGCGGATGAACGGCTGGAGCTGGAGAGCGTGGAGATTCCCGTGGGCAGCCACCTGGCTATCTTGGTGGCTCGCCTCAAGTAGGCTCTGGTTCAGCCAGCCAAAGGGTAGCAACGCGGGGCTTTCTTGCTGATCTTGGTGTGGGGGGAAGGGAAGGGTACCGCGGTAAAGGTGCGCAGATTCGGCTCGGTACATATTGCATTGCAGCTCAGCTGGTAGTGAGTCAACCTGTGAAGCATCACCGTGCAGTAAAAGGTGGATGGATAGCATGTGATGTCGCGTTATCAACACTCCCTTTAACAATAGCGTGGAAGGGGCGACCCCTTATGTCGCCATCATCTCAGATCTCCCCTGGCGCTGCAGACAGCTCATGCATACATGGATCGGTACACCCTCGCAGTACCAAGGGTAGATGGCACCGCGCTTGGCTTTTTCTTGCCTCGCTTTGCTGGCGGACATGGTGTCAAAGCAGCTGATGTGTCTATACTCTGCTATTGGGAATGTTACGATGGCTGCACCTGCTTATGGCAACTTCTACCATGACCTGTACTCAGACGACCTGGAACATGGCGCAATGATTTAAATTGAGTGCTGCTAAGACATCCGTAGGGTTACAATGGATGTGGGTACCTGCTTCCAGCACTCTACCTTGGGTTTTCAAGGGTAGAAGATCTGCCAGGCTGCTGACCCGAACCTGATCTACTTTGGTCGCGACGGATAAGTCATTTAGTATAGGGTAGGCTCATCGGGACTGGGGCAGCTGGAATCAACACACTTACCCCCCCCCCCCGCCTTGAAATATTGCTCACCCTCATGACCTTTGTCAAGGCTGTGCGCCGATCAGTCAGGACTGCGCAGAGGTTCCCCTTGACACCAAGAAACAACATGGCCCCATACAAGCCATACATACAAGGATGGGTGAGAGACGGGGCGGGGGATACGACGAATTAGTACAATGGCCGCCACCGTGCCGGTTCCCTGACCAAGGCCTGGTTCGCTCACGGGGCCTCGCGAACCTACAAGGCGCTGCCTACCAAGTTGGTGCTGGAGAGAGGGGTTGGTGCACCCAAGATCTGACCGACCTCCCTGTCTCATCATCGGACGCACGCCCTTGACTGCCCGTGCCGTGTCTTCTGGTCGAAAAAAAGGGCCTTATTGTGTGGCTGACATACGTCCCGTTCCAGCATCTGTTGTATGCGAGCCGAAACACATCACCGTAATAATGCAGGAGGGAGGTGTCCTAGTAGTCGGCATAGTCCGTCGTGCACCAGAGACTAGGTATACCTTTCCTTGCCCGGGCCGTTGCGCTCGACGCTTTCACAAATTGAAAAATCCCCATTTTAAATCCATACACATATTTTACAATGTCAGAGTTGCCGGCCAAGCTCAAAGCTTCCTGTGACCGATGCGCAGCGGACAAGGTCAAGTGCGGGAAACAGCATCCGTCGTGTGCAAGATGCATACAAGCAAACCGCGAGTGCGTCTACAGCCTCTCCCAACGAGCGGGCAAACCATCACAGGCTAAGCTGGCGCTCCGACGAGAGCTCGCTGCCTGCGCCGGCGTGGCACTGATCAGCGCCGACGCGCCAGCAAGGCAAGGGAGCGCCGCTGGTTCGCCGAGCGAAATGCAGGTCGCCGGCAATCCCCAACCATCGAGTACGACGTCGGACCTTTGGCAGTGCATGGACATGGTACTACCGAGCCTACCATGGGAGGACGATCTCGGAGTCTCAAGCAACTTGGGAGCCGTCAATCATTCGCCCGCATCATACTATGACCCTTGCGCCGCATTGACAGGAGCCTCACTCGACGCTACATTATCGGGAACCACACAGTTCAGTCTGGCCACATCTCAGCAAGCAATCACCCTTTCGGAAACTTTGATGGACGCGGCTTATGGCGAGTCTTCCACGTCTGCGTCAATGACGCCCAAATCATCTGGTCGCTCGTCGGCGGCATTGGACGCCGTCTTGGGGTCGCCTTGCTGCGAGCCGACCGACGTGGCGAAGCAGCTGTGCGACATCGTTGAGCTGAGGCAGGCCAATGCCATGACACTGGACACGCTGCTACACGAAACCGTCACGCTCTCGAACAAGGTTAGCAGCCATTTGCGGTGCTCGTGCGCGCGGGAGAGTACCGTTCTCATGATGTTGGCGGCCAGCGAGTGCGAGATTCTCGACATCTACCAGGCGATAGCAGACGTCAAGCCCTGCCATCCTGCTTCCAGCGGGCGGGCTGTCCGGCAGCTAAGTCTGCGCCACAGTGAGCTCTCGCTGGGCACCTTTAAGCTCGACGAGAAGATGTCATCTGCAGTGCGGGACCAATTGGTCCTGAGCCAGCTTCACGACATGATGGGCAAGTGGGAGCAGTATGTTGACGCTTTATCATATGATAGGAAGAAGGCGGCTGGAGATGTGAAATTGTCGTCTGTGATTACAAACTTGGTACTCTCCCGGCTGCACTCGACGGTGAATGAGATTGAGTCTCGGCGGAGGGGGTCGTCACGGGGGAGCTCGAGCTAGATTTATACATGTAGATGGAACTAATTGAATGACTGCTAGAATGCTACGCCCTCTTGGCACGACCGGACTTTAGTTCACTCCTAGTCATGTTGGGTATCCCAAGGAGGAATGTCTCGAGAGCACATCGGCGATTGGCCTGAGCCACGCCAAGGAGTGAGGCTTTCACGCCCAGGTCGGGTGGAAAGCGAGGAAGAAGAAGGCTGAGCGAAGCGGTTTGAGGCACCTTGGCGATTGGTTACGGCTTACAATAAACATAAAACGCCCTCGGAATGAAATCAAACCCGCAACATTGAACAATCGATGCGAAACCCGTACTGTGTGTCTGGACGGCCTCGAATTCCGGGATACCTGACCTAGGCTCCGTGCCTTTGTCATGTGTGCGTGGTAGAAAGCCTACTTGGCCTCCTATCTCTACCGCATCTTTTCTATGCCAGAACTTTGGCCTGATTCTGAACTCCGGAAGAGAGCGTGGCAAGCCCGTCGGGAGTGTCACGGTACTCTGAGCGCTGTGATCTTTGTCGGGTGAGGCTGAAAGTAGTTGTCCGCTTGCTTCTGGAGATATCTCAGTAATTGGAGATTGGTGGAAACGTAGTCGTATGAACTAGTCGATAAGCAAGATCGCATCCGGGGCTGAAGTCGACATCTGTCAGCTTGGGAAGGTTCAAAGCCACCGGGAATCCGGCACCGGACCTGGCACTGAAGTGTGCTCTCTTGTGCTAGGTGTGTCGGGATCCGAAGCGCAGCAACCAGAGCTCACTCATCGGGGTCCGAAGTAAATGCCAGCCATTCAGTGCTATCACCATGCGGACAACAATGGGATCATGCCTAGCCCACGTGGGATCACACGGATTCAGAACCCTGTTGCGAGCTGGTCATATCAAAAATCATGTTACCTTGATAAGTATATACTCGGTTCGCGACAAGTAATACTAATAAGTCAGTGTGAACGTGCTTAACCGCCAAATCGCCTTCCACGCTCCCAAATGCGTCTTCCAAGCATTCGCCTTGCAGAAATTACCTTTTGAATGCCTCCTGTTTACCACTGCCAACATGAGCAACAGCGCTTATCGTGTCTATCTCTTTGGAGATCAGACCTACGACTTTGACCATTCGTTTCGGCAATTGCTTTCTTATGATGATGCTTTGCTAAGCAGCTTTCTTACCAAGGCTTTTGCTGCACTCCGGGCTGAGCTGAAACAACTTCCTGCTTCGGCAAAAGACTCTACGCCGAAATTCTCAACCTTTTGGGACCTCTTGTCTCGCAAACGAGACGGTTGCTTGAGTGCAGCACTGGAACAAGCTCTATGTGCTGTTCATGCCCTGGCGCATTTTATATGGTAAATCTCTCCTCAGCCTGTGTCCCAGCCATTTACTCACTGACCATGATTAGGCGCCACTCAGATGGACAGATTCCATACCCGACGGCACAAAACAGCCACATCCTTGGCCTTTGCACAGGTGCACTGGCTGCTGCTGCCGTCAGTGCATCATCGAACCTGTCTAATCTAGTTCCCCATGCTGTCGATGCAGTGACCGCAGCCTTGCACTGTGGGCTCGCTGCGTCATGTATTGGCAGATCCCTCTCTGGCGAATACGAGTGTGCAGAGTCTAGTTGGTCCCTACTTCTGTCAGGGGCCAGCCCAGTATTCGTCCAAGACCTGATAGATCAGTTCAACGGCACTCTTCCTCCGGCTCTGCGCGTCCACGTCAGCGCTCAAGTCCACGATGCGGTAACTGTCAGTGGTCCTCCGCGATCATTGTCCCAGCTGCGCTCGACTGACAAGTTCCGAACCCTGGCGCGAGTCGCGCTTCCCATTAGGGCGCCTTATCACGCCGCTCATCTGTTTGGCGAGGAGCATGTGCAGGAGGTTCTGCAGCACATTTCCGATGAGGCGTCGCTTCGCTTGGGTTACCAGCCAATCCCAGTTGTCTCTTGCGGTAGTGGACAATCGGACTGGTCAACCACGTTGTCAGCAAAGTTGAAGGCTGCTGTTCAAGACGTGTTGATTAACCCCATCGTGCTGAGCAAAGCGATTACCCGATTGGCGGAATCTCTCCAATTCGCTGCGCCTTCTCAGGTCAGCATCATCCCGATTGGCACTTCGATTGGGGAATCCGTTCACGGGTACCTTAGCGAGGCTGAAATTGGTGCAACCATCGTTTTGGACATTGCCGCAGCACTGACTCCCTCACCAAGCTCTCCACTACTTGGCGGGCCAATGGGCCGTTCAAAAATTGCCGTCGTGGGCATGTCTGGACGCTTTCCAGGTGCCTCCGACGTCGAAGGGCTTTGGGATATCCTCATGAACAAAATGGACATGTGTCGGGAAGTTCCGGGCATGCGATGGAATGTCGAAACCCACGTTGACCCAAAAGGCAAGGAGAAGAACAAGAGCAAGGTTCGGTATGGATGCTGGATCGACAACCCCGACCTCTTTGACGCGCGGTTCTTTTCTATTTCGCCTCGTGAGGCTCCACAGGTGGATCCAGCTCAACGCATTGCGCTCCTAACAGCCTACGAGGCCCTTGAAAGCGCCGGGATTGTGCCTGGGCGGACGCCTTCAACACGGCAAGATCGCGTTGGTGTCTTCTTTGGCGTCACAAGTAATGATTGGTGTGAAGCGAACAGCAACCAAAGCATTGACACGTACTTTATCCCTGGGGCCAATCGAGCCTTCATCCCGGGTAGGATCAACTACTGCTTCAAATTCTCCGGGCCAAGCTATGCTCTCGATACGGCCTGCAGCTCCAGCCTCTCAGCAATTCATGTTGCTTTCAACTCTTTGCTCCAGGGTGATATCGACATGGCGATTGCGGGAGGGACAAATGTGCTGACGAACCCGGACATGACCTGCGGCCTGGATCGGGGCCACTTCCTCTCAAACACGGGCAATTGCAAGACATTCGACGCGTCGGCAGATGGCTACTGTCGTGGAGAAGGCGTGGCGACTGTGATCCTGAAGCGACTCGAAGATGCCATGGCCGATAAAGATCCTATTCTGGGCATCATTTCCGGCGCGTACACCAATCACTCTGCCGAGGCCGAATCGATTACCCGCCCGCACGTCGGTGCCCAGCGCGATATCCTCAACAGGGTCCTCAGCGACTCTGGGACAGACGCCTACGACGTCGGCTACGTTGAGATGCATGGCACCGGCACCCAAGCCGGTGATGTGCGCGAGATGCAATCGGTCTGCAGCGTCTTTGCGCCCAACGACCGTTGTCATCGCCGTGCCGCGAACCAGCCGCTGCACTTGGGAGCCCTGAAATCTAACATCGGCCATGGTGAATCTGTTTCCGGAGTCAGTGCTCTCATAAAGGTTCTTCTGATGATGAAGCACAGCACGATTCCGCCACACTGTGGAATCAAGACCCAGATCAACCCGGGATTCCCGAAGGATTTAAGGGAAAGGAACGTCTTTATTGACCTGGAGGCTGCCAGTTGGGAAAGGTCAGGTGGCGTGCGTCGCAAAGCGATTATCAACAATTTTTCCGCCGCTGGTGGCAATTCGACAATCCTCGTCGAGGACGCACCGGACCTACCAGCGATTGAGACGGGCAACGCCGCCATGTCGCGGCCGACATTCCCAGTCGCGGTGTCAGCTAGATCAGCAAAATCCCTGACGGCGAATTTAAAAGCAATTATACAGTACACTCAATCTCGACAGCCGGATCTAGCGCACTTGTCCTATACCACGACCGCCCGGCGCATGCATCATGCCCACAGGATTTTGGTCGTCGGCAGTAGCCTCAAAGAGGTTCAGAACAAGCTCAATGACGCCTTGTTGCAGGAATCAGGAAAAATGAAAGCTCTGGAGCCAAAAAGGTTGCTCTTTACCTTTACCGGCCAAGGATCCCAGTATGCTGGCATGGGGAAAAGGCTGTACCTTGAATTGTCAGTCTTCCGTCACCAGCTTCAGCACTTGGACCATCTTGTCCGGATTCAAGGCTTCCCTTCCATTATCAGTCTCTTCATCGCCGAAACCGGTACTTGCCTCGGCGATTTCCAGCCCGTAGTAGTTCAGCTAGCCAATACATGCATGCAGATTGCTCTCGCCCGCATGTGGATGTCCTGGGGCATAAAGCCGACTTCAGTGGTTGGCCACTCCTTGGGAGAATATGCTGCGCTCAACATCGCCGGGGTGCTGAGTGACGCGGACACAATCTACCTCGTTGGTAGACGGGCTCAGTATTTGCAAGATTTATGCGAGAGCGGGTCGCACGCCATGCTCGCAGTCATTGCCTCGGAGAGTGAGATTGAAGCTACTCTGCAAATGGCTTTCGAGGTATCTTGCGTCAACGGACCGAAGGAAACCGTCATCGCAGGTACAGTCGCGCAAGTCACGAGGATGCGACAGCTTCTCCTCGACAAGAATATCCGAAGCACGCTCCTCAACACGCCATTCGCCTTTCACACATCGCAGATTGACCCAATACGAGCCCAATTGGCTGCAGACGCACACCGCGTCACGTTCAACACCCCCAGGATCCCTGTCCTCTCGTCGCTCTTAGGAACAGTCGTTGAAAGCAACGGCGTCTTCAACGCCGAGTACATCAGCCGTCATGCGCGGGAGACGGTGCAGATGATGCAGGCCCTACACGCAGGCACCGATACCGGCATCATCGACGACAAGACGTATGGGATCGAGTTCGGGCCACACCCTGTGGTTGCGGGCATGGTCAAGTCCACCCTCGGGCCCGCGGTCAAGGTGCTTCCGACGCTGCGACGAAACGCGGATGCTTTCGAGGTCATGACGGAGACGCTATCTGCGTTGTACAATGCAGGCGCCGATATCAGCTGGGACGAGTACTTTTGCGACATTCCGTATGCGCAGTCTGTCATTCCCTTGCCGGCTTACAGCTGGGACTTGCAATCGTACTGGATAGAGTACAAGAATGATTTCTGCCTGCACAAAGGCCATCTACAACCAGCAGCAGCCCAAAAGGCCCCAGCAGAAGAGCCGGTGCGAGTGACGCCACCCAAGGTAGAGATGATGGGTGATGTTGTCCCCAAGCTGGAGTCGTCGACCATTCATAGAATCGTCAGCGAGGAAGTCTTGGCCTCGACATTTACCATCACGACGGAATGCGACGTTGGGCGGAAGGACGTCAACCATGTCATGCAAGGTCACAAGGTTGATGGCATTGGCCTCTCCACGCCAGTCAGTACCATGAAGTTATTAACCGAGAACCATTTCTGACCAGCACCGCAGTCTGTGTATGGCGACATTGGATTCAGCCTTGGCACCTATGCCCTGAAAAGATTCCGATCCGCCGTTCCTGGAGCAATCGTCAACGTCTCGCACATGGACATCGAAAAGGCTCTCATCGGCTCGGCCAAGCATAAACAGTTTCTGCGATGCACAGCAAAGTTCGACCTGCAGAAGATGCAAGCGACCTGTGTATTCTCGACACACGATGTAAGTACAGAACCGTGTGGTACCATGCCAAGCCATGCCATTCTCAGTCATGCTCACTCTTACCAGGAACACGGAAATAGGATGCACCAGCACGCTACCTGTCGCATCATGTGCGTCGACGACGACTCCAACCGCGCACGTCTGCAGAGCCAGCTCCCACAGACAAAAGCCCGCTTCGAGGAAATGCGCCGGAATAGTGCCAACGGCAAGACCTTTCGCTTCAACAACGCCATGGCCTACAACATGGTTTCCAAGCTCGCTGAATTCGATCCCGACTACCAGTGCATCGACGAGACGGTCTACGACAATGACAACTACGAAGCCGCCTGCACAGTAAGTTTTGGACGCATGAAGAAGGGGGGTGTATTCCACACGCACCCTGCTGCTCTTGACGGACTGACGCAGTCTGGCGGGTTTACGATGAATGCGAATGAGAAGACGAACTTGGACAAGGACGTTTTTGTCAATCACGGTTGGGATGGCTTCGAGCTGTACGAGACAATACGCGATGATTGTCAGTACCAGACTCATGTCAAAATGTCGCCTGCAGAGAACGCGCAATGGAAGGGTGATATTGTCATCTTTACCGGTGATCGTATCGTCGGCTTCGTGCAGGGTGTCTGCTTGCAAGGCGTCCCGAGGCGCGTGCTAAAGTACATTCTGTCATCCAGTGCAGGCCCGCCAAAGGCAATATCCGGAGCACCAAAGTCGGCTCACGCGCCAGTGGCAGCGCAGACAAGATCTCAAACCGCATTGAAGCCAAAGTCCGATACTTTGCCACCTGGTCCTTCAGGCGCAAGTGCCGTGCCGTCAGCCTCCCGACGTGCAGATAGTAGCCTGGCTCAAAAGGTCATCGAGGTTATTGCACGTCAAGCTCTTGTCGACCCAAAAACTCTCACAGACGATACAAGCTTTGATGACATTGGCATCGACTCGCTGTTGATGCTGATGGTCTCCGGAACTTTGGTGGAGGAGCTCGGGGTCACCATCGAGCCGACCTTTTTTGTCGACAACCCTACAGTCGGCAATGTCAAGAAACACTTTGGAAACAGTTCTCAATCAACATGCGACATCGAATCTACACCTCGGCCCATTAATTTAGCTGCAGAGCCTTTACCTCTTGCCCCAGTACTAGCACCGGTTGACCAATTTGCCCAGCAACGGGCCACTACCACGCCCAAGGCCCTCACGCCCGTTAAACAGCAGCCTGCGGCATCAGCTGGTACAGTGGCCAGGGCTCTGGCCATACTTTCTGAAGAAACAGGAGTAGAGCTTGCCAGCCTGACCGACCAGCTAGAGCTGGCCGAGGTCGGGGTTGACTCGCTTCTGTTGCTCATCATCTCTTCGCGGTTCTGTGAGGAGCTGGGACTGGACATCCAGCCTGACCAGCTTGCCATGGAGTGTAATACCGTGTCTCGGGTGAAGTCGTATGTTGCAGAACGCTGCGATTTCAGTTCCGTCCCTGAAGAGGCTGCTCCCACCCCTGCGGTCTCGGCACCAGCGCCGGTGGTACTGTCGGCAGCGCCAGCAGAAATCCTGCCCGTTGCGTCGCAGCACGCTATACTGACCAACGCTACAAGTTCAACTCTGCAGCTCGCGTGTCAGCCTCTCCTGCCACGTCCAGATACCTTTGACGAGGTCCTCAAGATCCTAGCCGAAGAAACCGGTGTCGGCATCTCAGAGCTAACAGACACGGCTGATTTCGCAGACGCCGGCATCGATTCCTTACTGGCTCTCGTCATTTCCAGCCGTCTACGGGATGAGCTCGACCTGGACCTCGGCCCAGATTCCGCCCTGCTCACCATGCAAACCATCGGGCAGCTCCGCGCTGTGGTTCAAGGCCAGACCTACTCCACGATCGGAAGCAGCACGCCAGACACCGTCCCATCATCTTGCGACTCTGATTTCGGCCGGCACTCGGGCACGGATGTCGAATCTGTCTGCCCGGACGGTGAGCTGGCGCATACCCCGGTGCCGGCCACCACATCCGTCGTTCTCCAAGGCAACCCTCGCGTCGCGCACGAAAAGGTGCTCTTCTTCTTCCCCGACGGCAGCGGCTCCGCGACGTCTTACACGCAGCTCCCCCGCATCAGCGCCGACCTCGTCGTCTACGGCCTCAACTCGCCGTTCCTCAAGAGCGGCGACACCATGGGCGCCGTGACCCTTGACGAGCTCGTGCAGAGCTACGTTGCCGAGATCCGCCGGCGCCAGCCCCAGGGTCCGTACTCCTTCGCCGGATGGTCTGCGGGCGGGACGCTCGCGTTCCGTGCCTCGCAGCTCTTGTGTGAAGCGGGCGAGCAAATCGCCAACCTATTTCTCCTCGACGCACCTGTGCCCGGGAGGCTCGGGATCCTGCCGCAGCGGTTCCTTGACTTTTGCCAAGCTCATCGATTTTTCGGCGACGAGTCTGCCCGGCCGAGCTGGTTGTTTCCGCACTTCAAGGGTCTGAACCTCGTGCTGAGCAAATATCACCCGGTCCCGTTTCCGTTTCGATCATCGTCAACGTCAACGCCGAGGAATGTACATGTCGTGTGGGCGACAAAAGGGTCGTTTCAAGGTGCGCAGTTTGAGAGGCAGGCGGGTGATCCGGCAGACTTGGATTTCTTGCTAGATGATCGCACCGACTTCACGCCTGGGGGGTGGACGAAGTTGTTTCCGGGCGTGGGGATCAGTGTCGGCAAGGTAGAGGGGGAGAGTCATTTTACAATGTTGGTAAGTCAGCTCCCAGGCTTGCGGCCGCAGAAGAAGCCGATGAAAAAAATGTTGACAAGAAATGACTAATGACGATGAATTTTAGAGTGGTGCTTCTGCGGAGAAGATTTCGAAATACATACAGTACGCGCTTATTTAACTGGCTGCCACTTTTACCCTCGATACTTTTTATTCTCTTGGTCGTATTGAAAGCTTCTTTTAGGGCTTCTCTAGTGTATTATAAAGTAAGTATGTGGTGAAATCATAGGAAAAATGAGTACATAGTATACATTAAATAACATACAATTCTACTTTAGCATATCTTCTCTTAGGGATATAGCCTTTCCTACTAGCACCTACTACAATCCCTGCCTCTACACTCTCGTGTAGACTCCTATCGTTAGATAGCTATACGTCCAAGGTCCTCCTACTTGGCCTAGAAATTCGAAAAGTAACCTATTATCACCCAAGTCGCTATACATGCCTGTTCTGCTTTCCCGTATTTGTTAATCTTGATACCCTCACTCCCCTTTTTCTCTCTACCCTGGCACATCATGCCTAGGCGCTACCTAACATTGGTATACTCGACCATGACTCTAGCCAGTCGTCACCAGGATTCGGCCACACAGCCTTCCAAGCTATTCCCGTTATGCCATCCCACATCATTTCCTCCATCTCTCCTTTCGTATGCTCCTCGTTTACGCTTACGAAGCATCTCTCAGCCGTCACACTAGGGTTCTCCATTCCTGCCTGTTCTTTCACATCACTTGGCCGGTCTGACCACCTGCAAGGTCGACAAACCCACGATCTCGCGATCCATTCCGCTGCGTCTTGAAATGTCGGACCAGTTAGCTCGCTGGCGTCTGAATACTGGGACCAAGTACTCAGGGGTCTCAAGCACAGGCGCTGTAATGAAGATGCGCCTGCTCTCGCGCGTTGCTGAGCAGCCACGGTTCGAAACATGGACTTGGCAAGATCTGCATCGACGGCAAACAGCGGCATGCTCTTCCTAATGTAATCCACGCATTCCTCGTCTGAGTGGTTGTTCATGAAGTCGAAATCTGCTACTTCTTGGGTGGGTGGTGGAAATGACAGCCATATACTGAGGCGCTTGAGCTCTGGAAGCCGGCCCAGCGTGCGGTACACGTCGACTTCATGCTCGTCGCCGGGCCTGCGGGGCAAAGTAATCATGAGCTGTTCAAGCCTTTGGCAGTGAGATTGCAAATTCTCAACACAGGCAGATGAAGCATTGGCTCCTTGTATGCAAAGCGTCCGCAATGTTGGCCCATGCCGAGTGAAAACTGCTTTCAGTATCCGGTCCGGGTCATTCGAGGTTTTGAGCGCAAAGTACTGAAGCGGTGGCACACGACCGAGGAGCTCACAGGCAAGCTCCTCCGTCTGAAGTTCAACGTTACCGCAGAGCCCCAAACCCAAGGATCGGAGTGAGCGAAGCCCGCCACGCTGCTCTAGCTTCAGCAACGGTCGCAAGGTGTCGACGTCGACCTTGACGAACCCCTCCAGATGTAGACTTGAGACTTGGCTAAAGTCATTGGCGTGGATGTAGTCATGAATGGCAATTTTATGACCGCTCAGGATGATGCTTTTCAAATTGCCAGTTCTAGAGGGTTGGTAATTGGCATCCTGGCAATTGCGTTGACCACCAGGAAAGAAGCCGCTCCATGGCGGCCTGGGTGTGCGAAGGTTCTCAGTGAGCCCCCGTTCCGAGCGCAGAAATCTCCTCTCGGCCCAGAGATGCCGAAGGCTTGGGGAGTATCGAGACAGCATGGCAATAAGAGCTTCGCCGTTGTAGTCTACAGTCTCTCCGACGTAATTGCAAGAATATGAAGTGATGATGCTGTAGAGGCAAGGTGACGTGATGAGCAGGTACTCGTCATCATCGATAGTATTGGGATGATGTTTGACGCAGTATTGACTGCGGAGACTGAAAGCGTGCATGTGAAGGCGGCACGATGGGTGTTTCTCGTGGAGCGAATGCAAGATACTGCGAGGGAGCCATGGCATTCTCTCCACGACGAGATCAGTAAGCCTTGGGATGCGACCGAGCAAACCGACGAGGGGCTGCCAAATCTTGGCGTCTTCATCTCTATCGTGAGCCTTCTGGCAGCGGCAGAGGATGTCAGCGGACTGCGGCAGGCAAAGCTGGGGTGAGAAGAAGCGGTTGTGCTGAGGATCCCACCCAGAAGCCTCAATCACCTCTTCACGCTCTCTACGCCGCACCGCTTCATCTCTCCTGTCGAAGTCACCGAGCTGATCTCCGTAGTTGCTGTCAGGACACAGCTCAGTATGCACTATTATAGTCACCTGTCGCAGATAGGCGTAGGCATGGGCATCGGACAGCGTCTTCCTCGCACGCGCGATGTCGGACTCGAGGCGCGCGGCCGATGTTATCGTGAAAGTGACGTGGGAGAATCGCTCTCCTACCGAGGCTTGGCTGCACCGCTTGCTTGCGAGCGAAAAGGAGAAGAGACTTGCCCGATCGAGGTCTAGTAGTGGTAGGTACTCGCAGATCTGGCAGAGGATGCTGAATGGGAGCGTCTCCAAGGAAGGGGGCGGAGAAAAGTCCATTGCGACGATGAGTCGTTGGCATTCACGGGGGAAAACAGGCGTCTTGAGTCTTGCGGCAAGGGGATGGCTCCAGCTTCTTGTTATCTCTCAAGCCTGGATATTCAATGCAGAGGAAAACTGCCGAGGGGTACCGCGAAAAATGACAGTCGAAGCGAAGAAGCGAAGAAGAACAGGGGCTGCAACAGTCCTAGTCGAATCCATGGTGGCCGTCGGAACTTATGTAGAACTTTGTAGGAGGTATGTACGACCTACTGTAGCTATTTACATATTTACATGGTACCTAAGTTAGTTACTGCACAAGTTAGGCACTGCTGTAGGTGGTTTGGGTGAGCGGAGCAGAAATTTCAGGGGCCAAGGCAGGGCAAATCACCACCAGTACAGGTACCAACCCTGAAATTCCAGAGGCCTCGCCCGCTAAAATTTACAGCCCTCCACCAATCGAACCAACCATCACGCCTCCCCGGTTTCCTCTTCACGCAAATATACTCCCCAAACCTGCACCAGTGGCCTCTACAGACTTGTATTTCGGTAAATGGCGCCTCGAGAAGCTTCTGGGATTTTTCTATCCAACACTTCTACTTGATCTGACCTCTAGAATTCACACCTGGACCTCCCCTGAACATGACGTCTTTTTGTCGCAGCCCCCTGCATCTTGGCCACGTCGAGCTGGATTCTTCTGCTACAGCTCCCATACAGGTTCCGGTTCGCGCGACGCTCATCATTCCGCTGCCTAGATATTCTGACTGTGCAATCGATCCTCGTTGAACAGACGCCAAGCTCTCTGGCCTTGGCCGTTGCTGTTGGGGTCGTACTGGAAGAGACACATGCCGCGATGGTTCTGGTTCTGCATGGCCCTGTCTGCCTCGTCGTTTGTGTTGAGCGCGACGTACGTGTTGACCGTGTACGTGAGCCTTCTTGTGCCGAGAATCTTGCGTATCTTCTTCTGCAGCTCGTCCGTCCTCTTGGTATATCGCCGCTTGTTCTTGTTGTTCGCCTGCGTCGGGCGTCATGATGAGGAGCACGGTGTTGTCGTCGTCGCGGTTGAACAGGTCAGGGTTGATAGGGACCCCATCCGGCTCCTTGTACGTCTTTTCCCTTCCTTCGCTGTTGAACACGGAAACCGGGTTGGTGACCGGGACGCCCTGGATGGCGTTGATGACCCTTTGCACGAAGTGAGGGCTGTTGACGTTCTCCGTGTCACTGATTCCATTGGAATAAATTTCCCAAAAGTGTGCCTGCGCCCGATTCCAGTAAGAGAGCGGATTATGTTAGCGACTGGAGTTCGTCCTCTAATGCGGGCCGTTGCATCACATATCATACTTGCCAGACGGCTCTTCTCGATACAAGCGTAACCTACAAGCATCGTCATCAGAGTCTGTCAATGAATACACCGGCACTTTCATGACTTGGGCCTACCATGGTGCATCCGTGCAAGGACCCGGTCATGATCTGAAATGGTCTGTCACCAAACTCAACCTGATGCATCACAGCTCGTTCGTCTCCTTTGTCTATACTCAGACTTGATTAGCCAATGTCGAGTGTTCAGGCACGAGGGGCTCCTTGCCGCTGAAGCAGGTCAGAGGTACACCAAAGTCGGGAATCTCATGACCTTCAAACACGGCCGGCAGATAGCTATCGATTTGGCCGATAGTTGGGACACCTCCATCATATTCGTTCGAGTTGTGGTCGAAACGAAAGATTCTCTTTTCGAGAGAAATATTTCCTGCAGCGTCATTGGAATCATGACGGCGCGACAGGCCGGGGACAGGCCAAGACACGTTTTTACCTCTCCGTTTCAAGGCAAAATTTCCCCATGCCGAACAGGATGTTCTTCCACAGCTGTCAAGCTCACAAGAGGCATAGCACTGCGGCTCTTGCTCGGGTAGGCCAATGCCGTCCTCCAGACCGTGCGGTAGTACGGCGAATACTTTCTCATCTCTTGATTGCTTGTTAGTAGGAGCAACTTCTCAAGTCAATCACGGCAAGACATCTTACAGCCCGGTGAAAACTGCTCCTAAGACCGCCACAAGAGCTATCAGCAGCAGTCGTAAGATGTTTGAGGAAGCCATAGCTGTTGCTCGTCAGCTGCTTCGCCGCGTGTGTCGATTTTCGGTCTTGTCTTGACAGGAAATGAAAGGCCGCAGCGGTTTATTTCTAGCACGAAGAGGGGTTCATCAACTGCCGTGCGATGTGACCGCAGCCAAGCCCGCTTGTGACAATGATTACAAGTACGCATTCCATAATGTGCATTGTCAAGATAGCGGACGCTTTTGCTGCTGAGTTTAGCAAGCCTGACGATGAGATTGTGGCTCAATCCTCCATCTTATTCAGCAAGGTTGGCAATGTCATCGCTGGTGTCTATGCGGGTCGACAGGTACAGAAGAAGTCCATTGCCAGCCTCGTGCGCAAGTTTACCGAGCGAGCAGGCAGCATGGCTACTGAGCAAATTGCTCTCCAGTATTGCAAAGATAGAGCGCTGGGTTCGCAGATCTTTGGCGTTTTCGTTGACAAGACGGGAGACCTCGCGTCTATGCAAAAAGCCCTGAGAGGTTGGAACGACGCCACCTGCCTTACATCACTCGACCAGACAGAGTATTGGGACAACGAGAGCATCTCCATGATCCAGGGAGACAGGCTACGCATCGATTCCGATATTGGCTCTACCACTAGCACCGGTGGTAAAAAGTACAAGAGAGAAGATACGTGCCGCTATATCCAGGTCGACGCCGGTGACGGTTGTGCAAAGCTGGCAGAGCGATGCAACATCAACCCCAACGACCTCGCCAAGTACAACCCAAAGGCGAATCTCTGCAGCACCCTTGCCGTTGGCCAAGCAATCTGTTGCTCCTCAGGCGCCCTCCCAGACTTCTGTCCCAAGCCTGAGCCTGACGGTTCTTGCAAGGCATACCGCATCCAGGCCGGAGACTACTGCCACGCCATCGCCACCAAGAACTCGCTCGAGGTGTCCGAGCTGGAGGAGTTTAACAAAAACACGTGGGGCTGGGCTGGCTGTGACCACCTCATGGCCGACAGCAACATCTGCCTGTCCAAGGGCAGCCCTCCCATGCCGGCCCCGATCCCCAACGCGCTGTGCGGACCGCAAGTCCCCGGGACGAAGAAGCCGGGTAGCGGTACCGACTTGGCCGACCTGAACCCTTTCCCGCTCAAGGCCTGCTGCGACGTTTGGGGCCAGTGCGGCCTCAACCGGGACTTTTGCACACCGAGTCCCGCAGACACTGGTGCCCCCGGTACTTCCAAGCCGGGCGCCAACGGGTGCATCTCCAGCTGTGGCATGGACATCCGCAGCGATCCTTCTCCCCCGGCACAATTTATGAGGGTAGGATACTTTAAAGCTTGGAACCTGGAGAGACAGTGTCTTCACATGAAGGTGAGCGCAGAAAAGTTCCACCTCTTGGCAAAACGAGCCCTAACAAATTGAGTAGCCTCAGCACATCGACATAAGCGATACACGCACATCGTAAGTCTTATTCCAATAGCAACCATCACCGGGAAACATTTCATCTAACAATGACATCCAGCACTTTGCGTTTGCAGGCATCACCCAAGACTTTGACGTCGACATTAGCAAGGTGTCCAAGGTGTTTGACGAGTTCAAGGCGCTGAAGGACGTCAAGCGTATCGTATCTTTTGGTGGCTGGTCCTTTTCAACCGAGCATGATACATATCTTATTTTTCGGCAATCGGTGACTTCGGATCAGAGAAGAAAATTTGCGGCAAATGTTGTGAAGGTAAGGATCCTCTCCTGTTCCCGATAATGGCCGGATCGCGGAGGCGATTGACAACTGACACGGACTAGTTTGTCGCGAACCACGGCCTTGACGGTGTAGATTTTGATTGGGAATACCCTGGTGAGTACTTGGATAATTAAATATTTCATTTTTATTATTGACAGAGTTTCCCATCATAGGACCTCCGGATATTCCCGGGATCCCACCTGGTGACCCCAAGGATGGTGGTAACTATCTCGAGTTCCTCAAGGTTCTGAAAGAACAGCTGCCTCAGGGCAAAACACTCGGTATGGCGGCTCCTGCGTCGTATTGGTATCTAAAAGGGTTCCCAATTGCAGAAATGTCCAAGGTTCTGGACTACATCATCTACATGACCTACGATCTTCACGGACAGTGGGACTATAACAACAAATGGGCGACGTAAGTTTTTCGACGGGCCCAGTTCAATTTCCGAGCATGGCAAGCGACTAACATTCTCAGTGACGGCTGCCCTGCTGGAAACTGTCTGCGACACCACACCAACCAGACCGAGATAGAATATGCGCTGGCCATGGTAACCAAGGCTGGTGTGCCCTCTAACAAGCTGGTCATCGGCATGGCCCTGTACGGGCGAACTTTTAGAATGACGACACCTGGTTGCTGGGGCAGTGACTGCACGTATACCGGCCCGGAATCCGGCGCGGCCAAGGGCAGGTGCACGGACACAAGAGGCTACATCTCCAACTATGAGATCCGCGACATCATAGCCTCTGGGCGGAAGGTAGAGCAGCACTCGACCAACGATGGAGACATTGTCGTCTACGATGACGTGGAATGGGTGTCTTGGATGACCGAGCCGCGCTACCAATACCAGGTTCGCTGGGTGACGCGCTTGAATTTCGGGGGCGTCTCGGACTGGGCTATTGATCTCGACGCCGATTACGGCTCTAGAGGCGACGGCGATGGCGACTCCGGTGCGGCCCCGGTCTACATTGACGGCAGCATCTACAAGGACAAGGAGCCCCATGTCTAGTGTCAGCCCCCTTGCAACTTCGTCTTTCCTCCGTGGAGGCTAGATAAGCCGACGACGCTCGTCATCCCTGAGCAGACGGTGACGTACGAGGAGAACTGGGCGAGCAGCATCACCACGGACGGCGGCGTCGTGACCAGCAAAGGATCACGCGAGACCTCGACTGTCATCAGCATCCCCCCAATCACTACCGATGTGGTTTCGCTGTGGAACGCTCCGTGGGATGGAAGGACCAAAGGAGAGGGCGACGATAACCAGACTGCCGGCATTATTTTCCTGTGGCCTAGCTTCGACATCCCTCCCATCACACTCACAAAGAGCGAGAGAGACGACGTCCCCGCTGAGACGTGGACCTACAGCCCCGGACCGTACCCGACGACGACGGATCACATCGGCCCGCCGCCCGTGGGATTCCCGGACCGGGTGACGCCGAGGCCCACGTGCCGGTCGGACTGCGGAACCAAATGCAGAGCCTTTTGCAAGCCGCTGGACAGCAAGTGCATCGGCATCTGCGGCTGCATCGGCCCCTTCTGCGACACCAAGAACTGCGTCGGCGCGGGCTGCTTCGCGGGCTCGGGAGGCCAGGACGGCAAGGACGACTGCCGCAAGATGAGCACGGCGTCGTTCTGCGAGGTGGCGTGCACCGTCTCCCGGTACCCGCAGACGACGACGACCGTGTGCAAGAAGCCGCGCTGCTCGAGGACGACGACGGCGTGCGACGTCACCGGCCGCACCACCACCACCACCACCACGCGGACGGCGTCGTGCGAGGCGCGGCAGACGTACACGTACGACCCCAACGACAAGGCCGTCCTCATCGGCTCCGGGGGCCGCGGCGGCGAGTGGATGGACGGCGACGGCCCGGTCAAGAACCCGAGCTCCCCCCCCCCCCCAGCCACGAACCCCGAGTGCCCGTACCCGAAGAACGGGCAGAACATCTACCTGCCGACGCTCAAGGACGGCAAGGGCAGGCCGCACTGCATCTCGTGCTTCGACAAGGACACCGTGTCCCAGGAGCTGGTCAAGATGAACCGCGCCAACGCCCGCAAGGTCATCGGCGACTACTGCGACTCGGACCCGCCGTTCCCCGACGACGAGATCTTCGTGGGCTGGGACGACGCGGAGAAGGGGCCGCCGCGTGTCGTTCAAGATCGTTCCCCGAGGCGCTGTCCGACTGTCCGATCCAAGCGCGGCAGCATCAAGGAGCTTTTGCAAGGCGGCGCTGCCCACCCTGTTTACGTGCGACGGGGACGACCGAGACACGATGGGGGCTCTTTACAGGTTCAGGTCGGACGCCTTTGGTTGCCTGACTGTCGGAGCGTGGGCGTTTGTGCCCAAGCCGAAGAGCGCGGGCAAGAGGGAGCTGACGGCCGCTTCGTGGGATCATGCAGGCTTTGCCCAAGGTGGAATGACGGATTTGTTCGGCGGCAACATGACGATGCTGGATGGTTAGAATATCGGCGGTGGTGAGGTAATGAAATACCGTTGAGCTAGCGAGCTGATTTCCCTGGAAGCCTGTCCAAGATGCTGTAAGCGGTGGTCGGTCTTGAGTGTCGCTGTTACTAGAAACCCCCGAATGAATGCTCACTCAATAACAAAGATCTATTTCTGAGAGCGGAGCGAAGATGGTTGTGATGCATCACGCTAGGGTTACAACTGCCTAATGAGTGATTCTAACGACGCAGTCCCCGTGCCAGCCGCGTCTGTTGCAGGAGCGCATCACTGATGGGCGGAGCTGGTCGAAATCGTCGACGCCAATCATTTTCCGTTTCAATGTCGACTTTGGATACCCCGCGGGCGTTCACTATCCACCCGGACTGGAGAGCTACTTCGAACGGCCCGGGGGATGACAATGGAGAATCAACCTTGGCTTCTACAAGATGCTCGCGTAGGCTCATGAGCCACGGATGCACGGCTGTATTGTTAAAACTAGAACCAAATATCGCAATGGAAATGGTGTGCCTACCAGCGATATAGTCTTTGATAGTGACAAAGCCGTTTTCGGTAGATGCGGCAACCTCCAGGGTAAAACCTCTCCAGTTGATTGGTCTCCCTTTGCCGCAGCATTCGTTCAGAAACTCGGTGTCCGAGTCCTCCTCCCAGCTTCCGTTCTCCTTCATCTCGCGTGCATAGGGCCGATCCTCGTCACCGAGGTCTCCGTAGGTAACGTACTCGGCTCCCTGATGGTGCTTGTGATGTCGAACCCAGTCATATTCCCAGTCGTTCAAGAATTCGAGGGAAACCACAATGGAGGAGGCGGGAGGTTGCTTGACTGGGAGCAATGCAATTTCATGCCAAGTACCATCTGGGTTCTGAAAGGGCTCGGGGCCTTCCTGGCCACTTCGAAAGGTCTTCATGACAGATATGCAAGCAGGAAAGTCGCCTGCGAGAGTCCAGTAGATGCGATCAGTGCTCTCGCGCTCGAGACGCGTCTTTTCTCGAACTGGACATGTCGAGTCGGCAGCAGCCATTTTGATAGTGCGTTGTTGGCCTGGCTGGTCATGAGCAGGCGACAGATATTTGCGGTACGCTCCAACGTCGAGATGCGCAAACTCAGCGCTGGATAGGAGGATACATTATTCGCCGATTCCATCCAGCCGAACGATTACTTGATATAATATGTAGTGGCTCCTATTTTTTTTTTTTTTTTTTTGTTAGTTTGTTACTATAGCCGCGCCTCCAGCCGAGCCTCGTCGGGGCTACTCCAGGCATCCGTCTACCAAGTGGGTGACCAGGCGATTCGACAAAGTCTCGTTCCGACGTGCTGTCTGGTGCGGCTGCCTGGGCCTTGGCATTTCTTGTTAATATCCAAATCGCACTAATCATCACTAGATACAGAAAGGTTGGCTGACAGGTCGATTTCCGAGCTGCGATGAGGTTGTTGAAGCGCCGATGCTTCAGCATCGACTGCATTATGCACGGGTCAATACCGGAGATTCCAGAAGCTCGTCAGTGTCTGTGTGAGCTCCAGCCGACACCGTCGACATCTGGGACTGTGGTTCGCACAAAGATCTTTAGCATAAAATAATACTTATCATCACTGTAGAGCAAATGCATACAAATAGCCACTCCCACAAAGCTAGCGTGCGGTAGCGCTAGCCATAGTGGCCGTTTAGCAGACGACGACAAATATAACCGGGGGGTGTTCAGAAAGTTGGCACAAAACCCGCTGATACATTAGTTTTAACAAACAAAAACACAATACAGGCCGCGCGTATCGTTTAAACGCGGGCAGCATGAAAATCCCCCCATGAATCGCGCAACTCGGGAGAGCTCACAACCCAGAGGAGAGACCAGGATCTAACGGACATGGAATCTCAAAATAGTGAGCACAGAGATGCGCTAGGCAAGGGCACCCCGCGTCGAGTGAGCTTGCCATGCTTTTCTTGACTAAGAGAAACCCAGCATGAACAAGTCTGGGATTGTTCTCAGCATACCCGAGAACGTCAGGACAGTGTGCTCCCGCAAGGTAGACTGGCTGGTTGGGGGGGTCTTTGAAACTCTGGCTCTTGTACATCTCAAGGTTGAGATACAAAAAGGCAGCTCTTCAATTATTATTTCAGATGCTGAATTATTGTGTAGAGCAACTGGACAGCGCCCACTTTCGGCACTTCCCGGTGGGCTTTTCATGCCACTGAAAAGAACGGCCCAGTCGCCCGCACATCCCTACAGATTCCATCTTCAACCCGACAATGAAAAGTGCCCACTAGCTCAACTTGATAGTCCGTCTCAGTCTCCATTTTCTCAAGTCAATGTAGGCAAAAAAAAAAAAAAAAAAAAAAAAAAAAAAAA
>MWMN01000117.1:19805-36768 GCA_002968875.1 Cordyceps cicadae | reverse complement strand
ATCCCCCCCCCCCCCCCCCCCCCCCGGCGGCCATGCTGACATGTGCTTAGCATATGCATCAGACACACCGCGACGCCGTCACGGTGCTGCCGCCCGGCGTCGAGAGCATCGGCGGCTCTGCGCGCTGCGGCGTTCACGGCATGTACAGGGCCGGCCGCATCCTCTCGTTCCAGGGCCATCCCGAGTTTGACGAGGAGACCATGACGCTCATCCTCCAGGGGCGTCACGCCATCGGCGTCTTCTCCGAGGACATGTACAGGGACGGCATGAGCCGCGTGAGCTTGCCGCACTGTGGCAGGATGCTGGCGACCAAGGTTTGCGGGTTCCTGCTGGATGCGAAGCGAGCTGCATTGTCGTGAAGCCGTCGTCGTTGTGCTCAAAATCCCTCACCCAAGACGAGGGAATCGGCTGGTCGGTTGTTTTTTTGGTGTATGCATCCATTGGAGGAGCATGGGAAAGCGATGAGTTTTTGTTTTTTACCTAGCATTCAAGATTTGGAAAAACAGGGCCTGGGGGTTTTTAAAGAGAAAAATAATACAAAAACTACCTAGATACAAATGCATGTACTTTGCCTTGTTATTTACAGTTACATACATACATAACCTTGTGAAAGATAAGAAAACTGGCCAACCCAACGTGACCTTGCTGTTTACGTCGCGCATAAGTGGGCGGACGGGGTCTCATTAGTGAAGCCCGAGATAAGCAAGAAGCGTGTGATTGGCTCTTGAGAATACGTTAACGAAATGAGACAAGGGAAGGATGAAGAAAGCAAAAAGGGCCGAAGGGGGGGACTGGGGAAAGAGCTAGAGCAATGGGGAAATTTGGGGAAATTTAAATTTAAATTCTAAATATAAACATACATGTGTTAATCTAGAGAAGCGGCTTCTACCCGTCTAAGATCAGGGGCCGGCTTATCAGCGCGCTGCGGATCCTCACAGGGCCAAAATGGGGGGGGAAAAAAAAAGCTGGTCATACCCTAGAGTCCGTCCGGTATGGGATTGTCCCTACCATGACACCATGACACAGAGCAAAAGGCGATGGAGGCATAATCGGGCTTACCAGGGAGATACCCCCCTCTTCCACAGGCACTGACTAGTGAGCGACGAGTTTGCCGTCTAAGAATCGCATCTTTCATTTCCACAACGCATGTTTCACTATCCGGCCTGGGTGATGTCGCTTGCACAAGACGTCGCCTGGGATGACAACCCATCTTGTTATCCCCGAAGGCGCGCATGTCTGTCTTTTCGGTGGCGTCAACTTGTAACATCATCATGTCAAGTATCATGCATTCTCGCCCAGCTCAAGTGTAGAATCCTGCTGCCAATCCTTTCTGCCACCGCGGCTCCGGGTAAAAGCGTGGAGTATATCCTCGTCCCCTTATATGTACGCATGGATCTATGTATATATATGTACGTCCGTATGTATGTATGTATGAATGTATATATATGTATGTATGTATGAGGCAGCCGGCGGTCGACCCCCACAGCGGCTCGCGGCAGCGGTGCGCCCTCGCTCGTCAGCTTCAACTTTGTTATAAACCACACCACACCACACCACCCGCACCCTCCCTGTCCTGACCAGCCTCACCTTTCTCCTCTTGCCCCTTTTCGCTCTATTCTTCACTTGTACTTGCAACCTGCACGTGGTGCCAAGGGAACTGGAAACTGATTGAAATGTAACGTTTTCGATTATTGCAATAAATAGCACCCAAAATGCTGAGAATGCTGACGCTAATGTCAAAGTATAGTTCCCATTTCTCAACACCATTCACACAATCGTACCTTTGATACTGTCCGCATGCCTCGTGCGTTTTGGGCGCTCACCACATACGAGCCTCGAGGCCCAACACTTCACCGCCGCCGGTCTACGGTCAAGGTAGTTCAGCGGCGTGCCAGCAACCTCGAGATTGCACAGCAAGCAGCCGTGCCACGGGTTCGCCCCTCGACTCCACGGCGGGTAGCCTGGGAATAAGCAAGACTTTCGTCGGTGAAGCTATGCGAGTTAAAATTGTTTGCGAGGGCAATTACCCTGCCCATGCCCGCTCCGATGCAACCCTCAGATTGGGCGGGGAGCAACCAGTTGTCCATCTTACGGTTTGCAACTCGGCCCAGCGCCGCTGGGCCATTGAAGGTTCCATGTGCTTGCAGTTGTGCACTGTACCGTGGAAACCGAGCTGCATAAACAGCCGGACGGGCTGAGTCTTGCACACACCAGATGCATGGATCTGAGCTGACAGTCGTAACTTGGGCACCCAAGCAGACGGGGTGGCACTGGTTGGCCTGTCATTTTCGCAGCGGCATTCAAGGCTTTTACCGCACCAGGTGGCGATGCTCTCAGAAGGGCCGCTGGTGATGCGACACCAATGTCGTCGAATAACGAACAACCCGCCGCACGCATTTTGTTTCTCACGCAAAGGAGATCCACACTTGGCGATCCTGCATTACCTCCGACAGCTTCCAGGGACTCACATCTTCTGGTGCCTTTGTCCATATATGTTCCAGAAGGAGCAGTGTTTCCTTCATGTTACCAAGGCCAATGGTCCTATGCATCATCTGCAGCCTCTGCCGCAGGACCTGTTGCACCTCGGCATCGGTTGTGCAGCATCCGATAACAGTCAGGGGCCAGCACAGGCTGGTATTGATGCGCAGGGTGGCCGGAAACTGGCTCAGAAGAGACAGGGCGTCGGAGACGGCGCCCGTCATGAGGCTTGTGTGGGCTTCATTCCCACGCTGTTGATGCGGAGTGCCGAGAATGCTCCATAGATAGAGGAGCACGCCTTGCTTGAAGACGAGACCAGCTAGTCGGGAGTACGGATTTACGGACACGTCAGGGAAGAAGGCCATGATTTGCGACTGCAGCATGCCAAAGGTGATGATGTCGTCTGGCTCCGGTGCCATCTTGCCCTCGGCGCGAGTGGCCATGATGCGATGGCCAAGGTGATAGACGTGAGGTATGAGGAGCAGCAGCTCGAGCCAGCAACCCGACAGCTGGCCGACGTAGCCCTTGGAAATGAGAGTGCGGGCCATGCCCTCAATGGTCGGGCTTAGCTCAGGAGGTGGGCGGCTGCGGTCAGTGGACATGATGCTCGTGACTGTCATGTGAATGGCAAACTCGACGAGAAAATCGGGAAGATCCTCGGGGATCTCGGACTTTGGGCGCGTCAGCAGCAGGTTGAGCATTGACTCGGAGGCGCGGAGGTGGTCAAAGATGGTGCCGTGGATATCACCCCTCGCGACCTCTGTCAGGCACAAGATCAAGCTACCAACCGTCAAGGCAAGAGTATTCTCCTCCTTACCCAAGACATACTCGCCGACGACGTTGCGAAACATGCGAAGGGAGTCGGTGTAGTAGTGGTGGGCAACTTCAGTGCCGAGTGCGCCGGCCTCGGCGGACTGTCGATGAGCGGCGCTCTGGGCCAGGAGCAATTGGAGGACCATGGGATTGGCAAAGGCGAGCGGTACGAGCTTTGCAATGAATGGGTTGATGTCAGTAGAGCCGTTACCCATACTGTTGGCAGTGCGATGGAGGTAGTAGCTGAGAAGGTCAGACGATTCGCGGCTGTGGTTGGGGAGCAGGGAAAGCGGCGAAAGGGCGAGAATGGAAGGGTCTGCGGCGAGGCTCATAGATGACATGGTGAGGGCCTGCGAGTCGGGAAACAGGTCGGCGTTGGAGGCGACTGGTGACGCAGGCATGATGGGCAGTGACGTGTCTGCAACAAGGGGGGCGCGGGAGTCGACGTCGTGAGGAAGCATCATCTCGACATCTCCGAGATCATTGTTGCTCTCCGAGGAGGAGTGTGACTGCGCGCGATGTCTCAGTGTTGGGCTGTGTTGGACTGAAGTGACATGATCAGGCCTGTCGGCGAAAGAGGTGGCACGAGACCGAATCGTCGATGTCTTGGAGACGGAGGGCGACGTGGGGAGGTTCTTGGTGCGTGTCTGCAGGGCGCTGGCGCTGGCATTCTCGGTAGGCCAGGTACACTCGAGGTGGTTGCGTCGGCAGCCGCTACAGAGCGGCTTTTCCTCGTTACACTTCTTCTTGCGGCGGCGGCAGGTGAAGCAGCCTGTCCTGCTGCGAATGATGGGCATGGCTCGCATAGCAGCAGAGGCGAGGCGAGGCGAGGCGAGGCGAGATGTGGTGAGTGATTCGAGGTATGTAGCTTCTACGTGGAGGTGGTACAGCGCCGCAGCCGGATTCAGGATGTGTTACTGACGCATTTCGGAGGAGGGATATGCACGGAAGCTGCAACTGGACATGAGAGGAGGAGCAGGAGGGGGAGGAGCAGGAGAGGAGGGCAAGGATGATGACGATGATCTTGTTGCTGTTGTTGCTGATTTTGTTGTGCGTGTCAAGTGAGCAACGGGAGAGGAAGAAAAGGAAAGGGGAGGCGGAATGACAAAGGTTAAAGGATGGAGGAGGATGGGGAGTCGTTATTGTCGTGCATGAGGCAGGCAAGCAAAGATTGAAAGAAAAAGCGACTTGGAAAGCGGGGGAGAGAGATGATTATGGAAGCCGTTGCTGCAAATCTTTCTGTTTGGCGGTTTTAGGGCGTGAAGTGGCAGCTTTGGTGGATTCCTCGGTTTCTACAGAGGGGTTTCTACAGAGGGGTTCTCCAGAGGGGTTTCTACAGAGGCGTTGCCCCGTTGTCAGTCCCTGCAGTGGCGTCGATGGGCGGGATGGGGGATTGGGATGGTGGATGGATGGGGAGGGAGGGGTTCTGGAAGAGGGTAGCACGGCGAAGAGCGAAGAGGACAACAGGCAGCAGCAGGGATAGGCAATTGAAGGGGATGAATAATAAAATTAAGCAGGCTGATTATCATCACTTGCACATTCGTCGACGAGTCAAGAATTGGAATCATGGTTTAGCTCTGTCTGTGATGGATACGCAGACGTTGGGTACATCATTTATGTAGGCACCAACTATACTAATAGGTACCAAGACCCTTTAACCAAGGTACCAAGGTAACCAACTACGTGGTAGTTGGGTTGGTAGGCAGTTTAGTCCATGACAAACCCGCAACCAACAGGCGATAATGTTAGTTGAATAGATGATAGATGACAGATGACATGACATCTTGTCAGACACGTGCAATAGCCATCCACAAACCGCCTACCTATACCCCAACATACTCCAACTCAACGCAATAGCATTAAGCTTTTCCACCCCGCCCTCCTCCATCTCTCTCAATAGCCGTCCACTTTGTGACAGCTCCTCACGGCAATAGTCCAGCAAAGGGCAAAGGACAAAGGGCAGACACACACAACACACAAAAAAAAAAAACACGAGAAATGCCAGGGCATCCCCTTCTTCTTCTTCTTCTTCTCCGCCCCAACCCGACGGCGTACCCGGCCGTCTCCGTCGGCGCCACCAACCGACCCAGACGCAGCTCGAAAGGGTCAATGGGATGGGATGGGATGGGATGGGGGGTCAAAGGGGTCCCCTATCCTTGTTCCCTCTGTACTCTGCACCCCGACAGGAACAACTCGAGAAAAAAAAGCCAAGGCAGATCCGGGGTCACATCTCATCCGCCAAAAATCTCCAGCCGCCTCTTTCTTGCTCTCCATCCATGTGCAGCATCTATATTCTAGAAGCACAAGAAATATTCCACCCCTCGACTTTCTTTTTCCTTTCCTTGATCCTTTGGCGCATCCATCGACAAGTGCAATCAACGGCCACGCTACCAACAACGTGGCAGCGCGCACCGACACTGGCTTGTCCCATTTCCCCTCTCCCAACCCCCTGGTGCCCCCCCCCGTCCCCAGCGCGGTCCCGTCTGTGATTGGACACTCGCATCAACCTGCCCTGTCCCCCGTTTCAATTCATTCATTCACTCAATCATCCATCCATCACCAAAACTAACCAAAACTAACCAAAACTACCCCCTCAACACGCGACACTTGACCAGCTAGTCATGAACCTGGTTCCGTGCCACCGCAGCATGCTAATAAGCTGGCTAGCTTCTCGTGAATCGATCGACTTACCGAGACACCAAGATAGAGCCTCCTCCCACCCATCCATCCATCCTGCCGAGACCCATCAGACCGCTCCCTTATTATTACAAATATTCAAATATTACATGGAAATGTTACACAATACAGCACATTAAACATGCCGTCGCATCCAAAAAAAAAAAAATAAAAAAATATGCTGTATAAAAGTTATGCTTATAAAATATCTACAATGTCTAATAACAAGACAAGACTTCATCTACACCTCACCCACACTGCGTCATCTGCTCGACGTCTGCGCAGCATTCATTGTTGGCAGCCTCCGTCAACGCCAGAGCTCTGCCCGTGTCCCGTGAAATGACTCAGTTCCTGGCAAGGGATCTGTCCCGCATTACGCTCGGCCACGTCCCGCAAAGGGGACAAGGACAGATTGCCTTGCGCCGAAATGTGAAATCATGGATATCGGCCCTATTATGTCGCCCACTCGGGACCCCTGACCTTTCAATCGCCCCTCCCCATGACGTCTGATTGCTATAACTCCAACGAAATCATCTAGTCATCGTGCCACCACTCGACGGAGCCCCACGCTATGACTTGTATGAGACAGCATACGCTGTAAAATTGGTATCGCCCCAGCTCCAGTTGTCCTCGCGTTTGGCGCTTCTCGCGTGCGTCCTTGTCTCAGATGTCAGCGCGCGCTTGTCCGTTCCCGTGGACAGAGTGTACGTGGCCGTGTCAGCGTCATAGACAATCGTCAACGTCAAGGCCTTGTTCTTATCCCGTGTCAACTTGCCTCCCGCCCCAATGTACTGTTTGTCCTTGGCTGACTGCACGTAGAATTGCTTCCCGTAGTCCGTTAGGCTGTGCAGGATCCATCGCTGCTCGATCTTGTCGTGCTTTGCATTACCGCGGCTCAGGCCAACGACATGTTTTTGGTTCGTCAGCGCTTTGCCATTGGCCTGGAATACCACATAGCGGCCTTCCGTCGCTTGGCCACGCATGCGTTTGAACCCGTCCTCCACCAGTGACGACATGTCTTGATCGGCGTTTTCCTTGCCAAACGGCACGGGCGGTCGATTGCCGATTCCGTGTTCTTGTAGGCACTTGGCTGGCCCAACCCACGGGCCATCCAAAGAACCAAGAGTGAGGTTACCCGACCACGGCTTATCCGGGTCTGTCTCGGGCATGCGGACGGCAGCGATTGGTGGGACCGAGTAGTCCGCCTAGATGGTCAGCACGCTCACAGCGCAACTAGACAATGTCTCACTCACACGACGGAAGTCAAAAGCATTGACCAGGTTCGACATGTGTCTACGGCGCCAAGGTGTAATGTTGGGCACCTCCACGTTGTATCCATTCGCCTTGGCCCAGGCTTCGACAAACATGATGTCGGATGTGTGGTCCGACACCTCAGTGAAAACGTGGCCACCCCGCGTCCAAGGCGAGATGATGTAGCGTGGCACTCGCCAGCCCGGTCCGACAGGGCTTTCGCCTCCGAGCGAATCTATGTTGAGCCATTCACCTGGAGTGTCTTTGGGTGCCACCATGGGCACGACATGGTCCATCCAACCGCCTTGCTCTTAGCCATGTTAGCAGACTGTCGGGTGACTGAACGAACGTCTACCTACCATCGTAGCTGATGATGAGAACTGTCTCATTATAGGCAGGGCCACCGGTAACGGCGTCGACAACCTGTTTTTGTAGCCAAGCACCGTCAATTGGCATATTGGGCGAGTGCTCAGCTAGCTCCTGTGGACCAACAATGATGCTGACCTGTGGTAGGGTACCGCGTTTTGCAGCATCGTAGAAGGCGTCGAGGCCGGGATACGAGTTTCCCTTGTCGCGCAACGCAGAACCGTTGTCAGCTTTTTGATATTGTTCGAAGTAGGCAAGCATGTTATCTTCAAAGTTGTCAAAGTCTTGCCAGACCTGCCACGAGACACCAGCATCCTCAAGGTATTCAGGAAACGTCTTCCAGACGAAAGGGAAACAGTTGATTTTGGGTTGTTCACAACCTATCCAGTTAGCAAGTTGAGCCCAACTCTAACCATCGAACAGTTGCGCCTGTTCATGATGGGCACTTACCAGGAGTCGCATTGTTGTCGATAATGAGGCCACCCTCACCGTCGGGATTGGTGGGTGAGCCAGGAATATTGATGGAACCGCTCATCCACATGATGCGGTTTGGATCCGTAGCGGCCAGCACACTCTGGGTGTTCATATCCAGCACCGTCCAGCCTTCAGCAATGTCAAAATGCGTGGCTATGTCTGGTCGCTTAAAATAACCCATGGCGTAACTACCGCCTGCATCAGCGTACGTCCATTTGTCGCCCAGACCATCGTTGTAGGCGTTGTGCATAGTGTCCCAGCCATTGTCACCGCCACCCATGCATTGTGTTGACTGTTTCCATTCGCCGCCGAGATAGTTGATGTGCCAGGGCTTGAGGGTTTTCGTGCCGTTCTTGGCTTTGCGCATTTGTCTTGCGAGGGCTGTCAGGCAACGCCTATACTGCAGTTTGTCGATTTGTAGTAGAGAGAACTTACTGTTCAAAGACTGTGTGGCCATTGGGATTGACCTGGACGTTGGGATCGCCGAAGCCTCGCACGCCAGCCATCGTCCCAAAGTACTGCAAAAAGTTAGTCGCGCTTGCTCCTTACAAAAGGGACTTCAGATATGATACGAACATGGTCAAAGGAGCGGTTTTCTTGCATGAAAAGCACGATGTGCTTGACATCTGCCAGCGAAGTGGCTTGGACGGCGGCGGCGGCGGCGGCCAGACTTGCCCACAATGGACAGTTGTTTGACCTCATGATGTAGGCAGAATCACTGATGGAATCACCAAATCACAAACTTGAAAGAGGAACAGAGCCAAATGTTTGAGAGGAGAGGCGGCCGAGATTGGTGCAAGATGAGACACGGCAATGGCGTCGTTATAGCCGGGGCAAATGTTGCTTGACCTGCATGTGCCGGGTGTCACGGCAGACCAGGACCAGCTCGGGCGGTGTCGTTTCATGCGCTGGTGATTGAGTGCAACGTTTCAAGCTCTAGGGCAGCAGGAAACGAGCAAAAGGAACCACGCTGGGCTGGAGTGGCTCAATGGCGAGGGTCGCATTGGATGATTCCCATGTGGACTGGCTGCTGTACTGCTAGGGCGTCAAGCAGCTAGATGGGACAGTATTATTCAACGACGGATAGAATTCGAAGAGGGATAATGAGGGTCGTGGGGTCGGATGAGCGCTGCCGTGCCCAAGGCGAGCGAGAAATATCGGAGGCGTTGTCGGATTCTTTTTGAGCAGACCTTGTATGGGGATGTCGGTCTAGCGACGGGTGTGGATATCGGAGGGGCGGCGGGCACAGAGCAAGAAGGCAGGTAGAGTCGCGTCGTCACGTAAGACGTAAGAGAAGTGAGGTTTCTTCCAATTGGCAAGCGTCGTTGGAAGCTTCCGTTGGTGGGCGTGAGAGGGATTGTTGAGCGAACGTGGGGATCTGCTACATAGCCTGGTGCAATGTCCGCTCGCGCGCCGCGTCGGCACAGCGGGTGGGTGAGGCTGTAGCAAAGAACGGTAGCGTGGGGTAAAGGGAGCGAAGGGACGACGCGTCCTGATAAAGATAAAATTTTAAATGATGGCGAAATGATGCTTGACGGCGATAATTGTATGATGCAAACGGAAAGGCAACTGGCTGGTCCGCTGGTGGCGTTTGGCTCCAAGAGTCAGTCCTATGGCAAGAGGGGGCCGGCATGGTGTGGCTGCAGCAGCTGGCAGGCAGGCACTGAACTCTTCAATAGGTCAGTACCTGCTATCCAGCATGGCCATTTGAACAGCAGCAGGTTTCAAACTGGTGCGGAATCATGCTGTTCCATGGCTAGGTAAAAACTTAGTTGAAGGATGCATTACCAGTCGTATGGGACAGGAATAAGCTTTAGACAGACTGTGTTCCGGGGTTCCGGTGTGATTCCGTAAACTGGCCGAATCTCGTTACCTGACAGGTACCCAGCCAGCCATTTGTTACCTACCCTCTGGTTACTGGGTATAATATTCTACCTATGTCCAGTCAGTACATTGGGGAGCCACCGTAAGCCCGAGCTTCATGATGAGAGTGACGTTCCTTGATGCTTTTTGAACCCTTCGCCATAGCTCTGAATGTAAAGTCGGAAGTGTGACAAATCTGGAAACCCAAAATGTAAGCAGCTGCCGCATCAAGCTAGCTGTCCACTGAGCTTTTACACTACTAACCCTACCAACCAGCTATTCGGGAAGGTTACAGTTATTTGGCTGGGAGATCTGAAATTAAATTATATAACCGAACTTATCGACCCCATCTTGCCACTCTAGATGCCAGACCCGGACCGCAACTCCAAGCCGCCCCCCCCTCCCCGCATGCATGCCGCCACCACCACCCGCCAGCGACCCCGTCGAAGCGGGCGCTAGGGGAACTTGGTCTAGCGCAGTTAGGCGTTCGCCCAGTTCAATTTAGGCGGCTTGGCCAACTGTTTTAGTGGCCCCCCCCCCTCTTCACACACGACACTTTGCCTCTTCCACGGTAGCTTCAATCTTGTCGTCTCGACATCATCTTACCCTCATGTTTAGTTTGACCACCCTCATCAACCTCTACATCCCGTCCGCCATCGATTCGCCACTCGACACATCCCGCACTTGCCGTATCCCGTCTACCCCTCTACTCGCATGCCCGCACCGTCGACCTCTCGTCCGAAGTGAGCCCCTGGCCTGCCGCTAGCCGGATGACGGGCCCCAGTCCCCCCTTGGTCGCTCGCCTGGCAAGCCAGCTCACGATATCTATCGACAAACAGGCTCCCGTCGCTGCCACCCAGAGGTCAATTCTACGACTTTGCCGCTATGCATGCTGGGTCTGAACGCCCGCGCGGCCGTCGTTGGCTGCCCGCCATTGCTCTCGCCAGCGGCCTGTTCACCATACTCTTATCTTTATTCATGCTTCACGTCTTTAGTCGCAACACGACCACCAGGGCTCCTAACCACGATCAACACCAGAAGCCCAGTTTGACACCCACAACGACACATGTTGATAACTTTCCTCCCATCGCGACTCCCACGCCAACACCAGTCGTCCTGCCAGACCCAGCCCAGGAAGGCGGCTTCATCTTACACCCAAAAGAACACATCGCTAGGGACCCGACGACTTTGCGCATGTCATGGAATTTCACTCGTGAGCTGCGCGAGCCTGACGGCGTGCAGAAGCAAGTCTATCTTATCAACGGTATGCTTCCGTTCTTGCCTACTGCGACCCAATCCTCACTAACTCTTCAGGCCAATTTCCCGGGCCCATCATTGAAGCTCGTCCCGGCGACGAGCTCGAAATCAACATATTTAATCATGTCGAAAACGATACCGAGGGTATTTCCGTGCATTGGCACGGTTTGATCATGAATGGTAATTCTCTTCGCCTGACGGGACGATATCTAGCTAACCTCCTCAGGCGCAAACGCCATGGATGGTGTTGTCGGTGTCACCCAATGTGCCATTGCCTACAACCATAACTATACATATCGATTTACCCTAGACGACTCGCAGCACGGCACATACTGGTAGGTCTCCCTGTAATCGGCCATGCCCTTCGCGTACTGATCGCCTAGGTACCACGCCCATTCTCACGTTCAGCGAGCCGACGGCCTTTACGGTGGCATCGTTATACACAGGCCGGCAGATATGGAGACCGACCTGACCAAGTATAACTATGAACAAGAGAAACTCCTTCTGGTTGGCGACTGGTACCACTGGCCCGCTAATAGAGTTCTCGAGTGGTATGATGAGGCAGACCACTTTGGATATGAGGTATGTCACCTCTCACAGCAACAAGAGCCCAGCTAATTTATAGCCTGCCCCCGACTCGCTCCTCATCAATGGCGTTGGGGCGTATAACTGCTCCAAGGCTGTCGCAGCCCGTGTAGTCAATTGTACCATGCTTCAAAAGCCCAATATTCGTCTCCCAGATGCCAATCGCGTGCGCCTGCGAATCGTCAATACTGGGTACGTTCATTGCTGGCCATTTGCAAGCTGTTCCTAATCCTCGCAGTGCCTCCGCTGGATTTTCTCTGAGTTTCGACCACGGAACTATGCAAGTCCTCGCCGTTGATGGCCATGGCCTGGTCGATCGGTCTACCCCTACGGCTGGTGGGCTTGGAATCTTGTATCCTGGCGAGCGGGTTGATGTCGTACTCGATAAGACATTGGGACTCAAGTCTGACGGGGGTGGAAATTCAATTAATACCTTGACGATCGAGCTTGACGACGGGTAAGTAATGTGCTTTATTTCCTTCTTTTATTGTTGCGTACCGCAAGGCTAACTCGAGCAGCAACATGCCACTTAAAAACTATGCTCTCACTCGAGTCCAGTCGTTTCCCGCTGGTGACTTGGGTAGCACACCGGCTAGGAAGATGGAGCGACGTGACGATGCTTTGAAAATGCTTTCGCTGGCCGATCTCAAAGGGGTGTCCCTATCAGATGAGGCTGCGGACGCAACCCAGCCCGCCGAAATCGCCGTTTTTTACACAACTATCAAGAATCGCGCCACCCATGCAAACAGGCCTGCTGGTCTGTTCAATCACTCGTCATGGATTGTCAAGGATGCCTTTGCGGCACCCTTGTTGGCGGTTGATGAAGAGCAGTGGCCAAGTCTGGCCGAAGAGCCCAGTCGACTCCAGAACTTTAGCGTGTCGACATTCAAGGCCAGCGCGGCAGGGCGCAAGACACGATGGATGGATATGGTTGTGAACAACCTGGACGACAAGGGCCACCCTTTCCATCTGGTATGTGGATAATCATTTATGGACTTTCTGTGTGGCGGTATAGAATCTTTGCGAAAATTCAGCTGACAATCTTTAGCACGGGAGTTCATTCTACGTACTGGTAAGCCACAAGGGCCGCAAAGGTGAACAGGGCACATACAATCCGTTTGACCCCGAGTCCAAGCACGACGACTACCCTCGCGCGCCTTTCAACCACCTACTCAAAGACACCGTATACATACCTCGCATGGGCCATGTCGTCCTACGCCTACCCCTCACAAATAGCGGTCTGTGGTTGGCTCACTGCCACATCCTCTGGCACCAAGCCGTCGGCATGAGCATGGTGGTGCGGGTAGGTGATATTGACCCAGAGGCGAGGCGGGCGGCGGGTGCGTTTTGTGCAAGCCAAAATGCAGGGTTGAGGCGATGACGCACATGTAGGATGAGACACGACCAGGAGAAGAATAACACTGTATATAGCATAGCATGTATTTCGAGGGCAGCATAGTGCAGAATCACCTCGGGAATCGAGGGATGCATCCCTGTAGCGTTGTTGGGAGACATGGAGATGAGGGAACCATGGCCAACAGGTTCGGCGACTTGGGTGTTATCACAAGCGCATACGCACTGGCGAACGGACACAGCAGAACGAAGTTCTAAATTTAGTGAAGAAGAGTTTGGTATTAATGATTTCCTCAGTTGGTCATCAGTGCTCAACTTGCGAGACCCATAGGAAAGCTCAGCAATAGTTGCCGTCCATGCCAGAAGGCTCTCAGCCGCCCGTAAAAGTATCAAGAACGAGGGGTAAATGGCATGGTAAAGCATGAGACATGCGTTGCTTGATCGCTGTTGGTATTGTCAAACGCAGCGACCTCCGTCAACCTCGACGTTGACGCCGGTCAGAAAGTTGGCCTCATCGCTGGCGAGGAAGCAGCAGGTATTGGCGACGTCGGCAGGCGTGGAGGGGCGCCCCAAAGGGATCGTCGAGACGAAAGCAGCACGATTCTCGGGGGTATCCGGTTTACCCAAGAATAGAGGAGTCCTGCATGCTATAAGCTTCCCTTGCCCACAAGACATGCGCTCGCCAGGTTATCCTGTACAGGGTAGGTAGGTGACTTACAGGGCGGTGCTGCCGAGGACGGGCGAGACGGCATTGAAGCGAATCTGCCTCGGGCCGTACTCGACGGCAAGTGCTTTAGTGGCCGTGATGGCGGCGCCTTTGGAGGCGTTGTACCAGGTCAGCCCTGGCCGGGGCCGGACGCCAGCCGTGGACGCGACCTGGATGAAGCAGCCGGGACGCTTCTCGCGCAGAAAGTAGTCGACGACGACCGACGACGACAAGTAGATGGGCTTGACGTTGACGTTGATGACGAGGTCGAACTCGGCGTCCGTGACCTCCTCGGCGGGCTTATTCGCGTAGGTTGCGCCTGCGTTGTTGATGACAATGTCGAGGTGGCCGTGGAGGGCGAGCGCGGCGGCCAGCACGGCCTCCCAGTCGGCGCGGCGGGTCACGTCCGTCCTGAAAAAGGAGCAGCCGAGCTCGGTGGCGACGGCGGTGCCGCTGGGCTCGGACAGGTCGGCGATGACGACCTTGGCACCCTCGCGGACGAACTTTTCGGCGATGCCCTTGCCGAAGCCGGAGGCGCCGCCGGTGACGATGGCGACTTTGCCGTCTAGTCGTGCAGATGCCATGATGGAAACGGATGCAGGGGGGGGGGGCTCAAGCTATGAAATCAACAGAATTTGTTCGTGTACTGCGAGACAAGAAAAAGTTTACAAAAGGCCGTGGGCCCAGCCCAGGTTCCCCGCGCCTGGTCTGGAGAGGAAGGGGGGCTTAATATGGTAGGATCGCGGGGTTACACTACGATCCGGCACGGCACGGCTTCCTGATGCATATTGCGACGTCATCAAGTGCCACAACTACTGCTCGCTCGCTGCATAAATATTATACCCTGCATAGCGATTCTTTTTTATCTGCCGACTAGTGCTACGTAACTCGTATCATGGCAGCCGACTGGCACTTTCAAAATCCTGGTGCTGCCTCATCGTACCTGCGCTGGTGGACGGCCTCGCCGCTCAAGGCGGACGTGGTCTGGGGCACCGACTTTTGTCGTCGTCCGCGAGAACTGCGGCGGCGCGTACTTTGGCGGCAAGGTGGAGGAGGACGGCGTGGCCTCGGACTTGTGAGAGTACGCGCCGGGGGGGTTGAGCGGTGCGGGCGCGTCGCGGGGGCGGTCGCCCGCATGCTGAGGCGACCGGGGAGACGGGGCCGGGATCGAGGACCGGCCTGTGGTGGTCCGGGAGTGTGGACAAGGCCAACACTTTCGGCGACATCTTGTCCGACATCTTCGGGGTCCTCGGCACACGGGGCACGCTGCCGAGCGTAAGCCTATCGGGCATTCCGGGACGACAAGAGAGGCTTGCAACGAAATTCACGAGCCCGTGCACGGGAGCGCGCCGGACATTGCGGGCAAGGGCATGGTCAACCCGGCCGCGCAGACTCCTAGTCTCGCGATGCTGCTACGATAGTCGTGTCTACGCGGAAAGGAGGCCGCGGCAGTGGAGGGCGGTGTTGCAAAAGTGCTGGCCGATGAGAGCCGAGGAGGGCTGGCGATGCGCACGAGGGCGGGTTGCGAGGTGCTGCGTGGGTTGTTCCAAGAGGGCGCGTAGAAACGACAACAATCGTGGCTTGTTCCGAATATTCCGAGACGCCAAATTAGATAAGCGGGCTATGCGACGCTCAAATGGCCTCATCAAACAACTAATAAAGAACTAACTTGTCGAGAGGGAGCGGTTTCCAACTTGGCTCAAGCCCCGCAATATTGTTCTGCGGCATGTATCATGATTATTATAGGTAGATAGTCTGTGCGGGGTAGTAATAAGTAAGCCGGGTTTGGATATATAAACGAGAATGACCCCGATATTCCTACACGTATGCTTTTAGTTGGGCAACCTGTCCTATTTATTCATTCACATCAACGGCTCTCGAGATGGCTTCCACCACGGGTGCCGAGA
The DNA here is from genome assembly GCA_002968875.1 of Cordyceps cicadae. NCBI lineage: Eukaryota > Fungi > Ascomycota > Sordariomycetes > Hypocreales > Cordycipitaceae > Cordyceps > Cordyceps cicadae. The sequence goes on along the minus strand of MWMN01000117.1, from coordinate 21,039 downwards.
CCGGCGAGAAGCGCATGCGCCTTCGGGAGCTCATCCCAGGCATCAGGATTGGCAACTGGGAGCGGACCGGGCCCAAGAACGGCATCACCGATGTCCCCGGCGTGCTCGTCCACACCGAGTCCATCCACGACGAGGAAAAGGGCGTCCACACGGGCGTGACGACGATCCTGCCGCGCAAGGACTGGATCGAACAGGCCTGCTATGCCGGCATGTTCCGCTACAACGGCGCCGGCGAGCTGACCGGCAGCCACTGGCTCGACGACACGGGACTGCTGAGCAGCCCGATCGTCATCAGCAACAGCTTCGCGGTGGGCGCCTGCCACACGGGCATCTACCAGTACGGCGCGGAGCACTACCGCGACAAGCACGGCGACGTGGACTGGTTCCTGATGCCCGTCGTGGGCGAGACGTACGACGGCATGCTCAACGACCTGTCGCGGTTCGCCGTGACGCCGGGGCACGTCGTGCGCGGCATCGAGCGCGCCTCCGCGGACCCGGTGCCCGAGGGCAACACGGGCGGCGGCACGGGCATGACCTGCCACGGCTTCAAGGCCGGCACGGGCACCTCGAGCCGGGTCGTGGCCGGCTTCGCCGCCGACGGCGCGCCCGTCGACTACACCGTCGCGGCGCTGGTGCAGGCCAACTACGGCCGGCTGTACTCGCTGACCGTCGCCGGGGCGCCCGTGGGCCGCATCCTGTGGGAGGACGCGGAGCACGACGCCGTGGCCCGCGCCGGCCGCGACGCCTACGAGCAGGCCAAGAAGGTCAAGGACGGCAGCATCATCGTCGTGCTCGCCACCGACGCGCCGCTCAACCCGCTGCAGCTGCAGCGCCTCGCGCGCAGGGCCACCCGCGGCGTCTCCCGCGTCGGCGGCTACGGCAACACCAACAGCGGCGACGTCTTCGTCGCCTTCAGCACGGGCACCGTCGCCCCGGGCCAGTTCGACGCCGCGGGGCTTGACTTCATGCCGGACAAGGCCGAGGTCCTGCGGCACGAGGCCGTCGACGAGCGCAAGATGGACAGCCTCCTGGAGAGCGCCGGCGAGGCCACCGAGGAGGCCATCCTCAACGCCCTGTGCAAGGCGGAGACGTTGACGGGGTTCAGGGGGCGGACGGTGGAGGCGTTGCCCCTGGGTAGGGTCAAGGATATCGTGCAGAGGCACATGGACCTGGAGAAGGCGCTGGTGGCGGGAAAGTAAGTAGATTTGATCCGGGGGGGGGGGGGGGGGGGGGG
>MWMN01000117.1:0-11952 GCA_002968875.1 Cordyceps cicadae | reverse complement strand
GGGGGGGGGGGGAGGGGGGGGGGGGGGGGGGGGGGGGGGGGGGGGGGGGGGGGGGGGGGGGGGGGGGGGGGGGGGGGGGGGGGGGGAGTGCTTCGCTTCTTCATCGCCGAGGGGCTCTTGGGGAGACGTACTTGGAGACGACGTCGTTTTGGTAGTCGGGACGAGGAAAGATGTTGGAGAAGCCGCCGCCGGGGGAGAAGGAGGTGGTGACGACCTCGGCGTCGCCAACCTTGCGGCCCTTGGGAAGGACGGTCGAGCCGACAGCAGTGACGTAGGGGCAGACGGCCAGGAAACCAGGCGTGAAGATGTCGTTGTGAGGACCGGCGCACTGGTTCTGGCGACTGGCGACGCCCGTGTCGCCGCTGGAAACGACAATGGTGACGCCGACCGTGCCGAGCTTCATGAACTCGTTGCAAACACGCTGGAAGAGGGTGTTTAGTCAGCACAAAAACAGTTACATCCCAAAAAAAAAAGGGCCCTGGATAATAAAAAGATGATTCTCCTACCTGGACAACCTCGACCGGCTCGTCCATCTCGGCGTCGCCGTACGACACGGACATGACGTTGGACGGCTGGTACTTGCCGCACATGAGTCTGCGGTCGTAGTTGGGGTCCTCGGCGCAAAACTTCTTGTCGACGGCGCTCGCCCAGTCGGCGAAGAACTGGCTAAAGTAGTTGCGCAGCGGCTTGTTCTGGAAGACGACCACGTTCTGCGGCTGGATGATGGGGTAGGCAATGTCCAGGTCGAGCAGCGACTCGCCGCCGCCGTCCTGCTGCCGCACCGGCGCGGTCGCGCCGTTGATGAGCGCCAGCGACGGCTTGGTCCCCTTGGGCACGTTGGGCGCGTACTTTGCGATGAAGAGGTCAACGTCCTCCTGGTCGAACGTGTCCTCCGTCTCCCAGATGCCCAGCGAGTTGACGTACTCGGGCTTGTTCTCGAGCGGGATCTTGTACATGTCCCGGATGCACTGCGGGGTGATGACCTCGTCGCAGCCGACCGTCGTCTCTGGATCCGGCCTTGGTAAGCGGCCGCTGCAACCTTTCTTTCGGCCGGGGCGGGGTGGGGACAACGTACTGTTGGAGTTGAGCCGGTCCAGGACACCCTGCTCGAGGGCCCGGAAGGGCTCCGTGACGGCGTACTTGTCGGCCGCGCCCTTGACCGGCGCCACGCCGTCGCGGCGCTGCACCTGGCCGAGGCTGACGGCCGGGTAGACAAAGTCCACGAGCGAGGCAATCTCCTTGGGCAGGCTGTACGCGTCGACGCCGACGTGGTCTCTGCCGTTGAGCTTGCTCTGGTACACGTGGTATCTGGTCTGGAGGACCTTGTCCATCTTGGCGACGGTGGAATCGACGTTGATCAAGGTGCGCGTGTTGTCCACGGTGATGTCCTTGGACGGGATGCCAGAGCTGACCAGCCAGTCCGTGACCGCCTTGATGGTCTTGTTGTCGGCAGCGTAAAAGTCAATGGCCTCCTGGGCAGTCATGTGCTTGCCGTAGTTGGCCGACTTTGGGTTGGCCCTGGGCTGCGTTAGCGACGACGTTGTACTTGAGCGAGCAGGGGTCAGGTGAGACTTGCATGTCATAGAGGCGCTTGGCACCTTCCTCCAGGTTGTTCTGCTTCAAGGCCACCTGAACGGGGAGCTTCATGTTCGCATCGGCCGGCTCGCCGCGGACATAGTGCTGGCGAGGAGCGTCGCGCTTCTGGTGGACGACGTGCGTGTCGGCAGGGAAGCCGAGCGCGCCGAGCACCAGGCTGGACAGGATAATGCTCTTCATGTTGAAATAGAGTTGATCAACTGCGACAACGATCGAGGCTAAGACAGACAATACTACAACAGGGTTTCACCACGGCCCCAAGGCGGCGGGAGCCAGCCTTTATACCTGCGCCGATCCCGCTTCCTGACCCCCAAGACAGCCCTCTCTCTACCCCGACGTCATCATGTGTACAGAACAGGCAGTACAGACCAGTTGGGTCCGTCTCTTGCGGCGAGACTGACCTGACGCTCGGCCTAGGCCGAGTTCCCCTTGTGACGACCGGGACGAGTACCTGACTAGATGGTTCCGAGTGACACGGATGGGACGGCTGTACGGTTTGATGTGACTTTCCTATTCGGGACAGAGGTGTGCCGTGGTTCAATGGCTCAAAGCACAAGACCGGAGCGAGGTATGAGAGCGGCCGCGCGCGAGGTCGGCGAGGATGTTTTGGAGACGCAACGACGCGGAGGGCCCCGGACAGCAATAGCTCAGACAGGGCCAAGATTGTCTTGGCGACCTTCCTTGTTGGTATCCCTGCACGGGTCGAATCATCTCCGCTGCCCCACGGGGAGAGGGGGGGGGGGGGGGGGAGGAAGAGGAACCTGGGAGCCTCCGGCCTTTTGTGATCCGGTGGTGCAATACGAGCGTGGCGTGCTCCGCATCGTGCCTGGCTCTTGCTCGGGTCTAGGCGAAAAGAGCCCAGCTTCTGCGGGTTCCAGCCACCGTTTTCAGATAATTCGGCTCAAGGATTCAAGAATTGATTAATTATGCCGCTGGCCGTCAGCTGGACACGCTCACCGGAGAGCCAGTCAGCCAGAGTCTAGAGTAAATCTCAGGCCGTTTCCATTGAGTAATCGGTAGTTGCCATCCGTTATCGCCTTCCTATCTAAACGGGTTGCAGCAAGGTCCATAAATTAAATCCCGCTGATTGTTGATTACCAGGTACTTGTGCAGAGGCGGTGCATGGGTCGACGGCGATCAAAAACACACAGGACTGGTTCATGCAACGCGAGTCTTGGCCAAATTTCAGTCTGCCAACGGTAGCCGGTCAGTCTCATCGTCACCGTTGAATTCGACTGTTGACTCGAACTTTAAAAAAAAAAAAAAAAAGAAAAAACACAGGAGGTCCGGAAATCGCGGGAGGCTTGATCTGGCGGTGGTCTTGGCCATCTTGGCCATCGCGGGCCAAGCCACAGGTACAGGGCTAGTGGAAACCTTCACGGCCCTGTCATCTCTGGGGGTGTGCGCCACAGTGAAGCTGATAGCTGATGCCACAGTGGGTTTTATTATTTACGGTGGTAGCCTTTTATTACTCTCACATGGCAGGCCTGGAGGGGCTGAGTATCTAGATGTATGTATCTGTGCTTGTGCTACCCGGCTTGTGCTCTAGAACATGGACAGAAAGATGGACAGAAAGATGGATAGCAAGATGGATAGAAAGATGGACAGAACCATGCCTGAGACAAGTTCTGCGACCATGTTACCTCGGACACGTGGGTGTTTGTCCTGCAAGTTTAGACTTTTTTCCCCTGACGAGAGCAATAGAGTACCGAGACCGGTACGTACACCTCGGGCATTGTCACGCAAACAATGCCCGCTATTACTCATCAGGGAAAAGCACGATAACACCCCAAGATGTGGAACAAATTATCCTTATTGTATACCTTAATACCGGGGGTCACGGGGCCAACTTTCCTTGCCGCTAGGTACCTTGGCTATCAAGGTACTGCCAGTAGTTACGTGTAGTCACGTCTATACAGGGTCCGAGTACGTGCCAAGTTCAAGGTACTTCGGACAATTTTCAAGCTGTTACTGCTTCATTACCCGGCTTGAGGAACTTGCGCTCAACCGCCTCGGTTGGCCATAATGCCGCCCTGCCACGGTTTTACAAATTGTCATCCTGTCTGTTCTATGACACAAATTCCCTTCTTTCATCTATAAGTAGATGAAGCATCCCCTGTTCCCCTGTAGTTACACAGGCGACCGAAACCAACCGAGACCGAGACAACCGTTGTTGCGGGACACTAGCCCGCATCTGAGCTGCACCATAAAGCTCACCCTGTCGTCCAGATACTACTGGTGGAATCGGCCTTTCGAGAATCATGGCCGTTGGAACTGGTTGATGACCGCCAAGAAGATCCCCAGACATGCCAAGGTCTCGGTGTTGTCATCTTGCACCGTTTCAGTGTGTTTCTCAGACACCATGAGAATCATGCATCAGACGAGAAAAATCATCAAGAAATCTGTATTGATTTGGTCAACTCGTCTCTAACGGATTCTAGCAAAAAAAAAAATGCGTCGAAGAATATTTTACTAGTAATTGATATCTCCCAATGTCGGACGCTTGCCGAAGCACAACCAGCAGACGTTGTCAGGGTCTGGCCGACCCCCTTGCGTAGAACCAGGTCAGCTTGGATAGATTTCGTAGCCGATGGTGAAATTTGCATAGCATCAGAGTCCGTTGCCGCCATTGATACCCATCGACCCCATGTCGTGAACCGGGACTGTCAGTGAAGGTCATGTCAACCCTCGACAATACCCTCACCACCCGTGAACTGCAAATCGACAGGCACACCTAATAGTGCAGCAATCCAAAACTAGCACGGCCAATGTTTTCGAGGGTGCTCATGGCGCCAGTCAAGTACCTTGAACAAGTTTGCGACTCCCGTGACGTAGCCTACGGCTACAAGCACTAGCCAGTCGCCCTGCCCGGCCAACGCGGAGAATTTGTCCATGACAAAGTCGAATCAACTCGAAGTCAGGGAAAGAGCGTAGTCGCCACCGGCAGAGGCGGCGTGATGCGTCTCGGTGACCATGTCACGCGTGCACTGGCCCGAGGTGCCCGCGCCGTTGGCCAGCGCTGGCCTAACCGCGTCGATGGCGACTTGGTGCGTCATCTGCACGAGCTTGGCCCTCTCGCCACGCCTCAGGATGCCTTCTTTGCCACTGTTTCCGGCAACGACGATGTCGGTGGAAGAGTCAGTGGACGGCATTGGGTGTTGCTTTGCCTGATTCAGCGGGCTTTGTTACTATACCCTACTACAGCCAGCTTTCGCGATGCCTCAAAGCTGTTCTATAGCGGTCCCCGTTCCTACTAACATGAGTTACCGCCTACTTACTTGAAAGATGTTGATTTTGTCTCAGGCGCATTACCATTCAGTTATACTCCGTGTTCAAAGCCTCGCGGCACCGTGACATAGCGTGGCCAAACAGGAAGAAAATATACTCAAGTGCATCCATCTTAAACAGGACAAGGTTGTACAGCCGCATACAGTGCATTGACAAGTGTTTCTCTTTATTTTCTGTTTTTATTATTACTCATTATCTATTCACATTCTTTCCTCAGTTGGCTCCTGACAGTCGTAGAACGGCTCTAGCTAATACGGCATATAGGCGACACAAAATGTCAAACACCAACATGCACGCGCTTCTCATAGATCGAGCCAAGAAGAACATAATCGTTGATAGGGCGGCTCCAGGTGACGGTTGCTGAATTTGCGTCGCTTCCTTGACATGTACGGTTGAAACCGTGGCCGTGATTTGCTGGGCGTAAGAGCAGAGAAATGCGGCCCGTCGGGCCTCAGCTTGAGCGACAGCCTCATCCTCCTCCTGTCTCAGACGTGCAATCTGCATAGTCGCAAAGTTCTGGGCTGTTGCGATGCTTTTCTCGACATCCTTCTCATCGTCGTCCAGCTCGAAGATGCACTTGCTGACCTCCTTCCGCAAGCTCCTCATAGCAGCCAGACGGCTCTCGTTCTCGAGCAAGATCAGCAGTCTCTCGCCATCTCTCAGCATAGCCAGCAGTTTTTTTGCCGCATGGTGTTCCCGATGGACGGCAGCATGCCTGATGCGCTCCATGGCTCCTAGAATTTTGCCCGCAGTTATACCTTCAGGCAGGCCTGCGACTCCGGGCAGGTGCTCCTGATGCTCGCTCAGCGCCCTGGCAATCAGATGGAGCTCTACAGCCTCAACACAGGTCCAGCCGTTTTGTTCCAGGATAAATGGTATCTTGGCTCTGGCAAACTCAAAGCAAGCAGCTTCTAGCTCAAACTGCACTTTGACGAGCAAATGATGCTGGGCGGAAAGCGGCACTGTTGTTTTGGTGGATAGTCGTATCTCTTTGTCTGCTGGTGTAGAATTGTGAGGTGCGGCATCGCAAGGTGCGACATCGAAACGTGCGGCACTAGAGCTACCTTCACCACCTTCGATTGCCGCCTGAAAATACTGTTGTGCGATCCTTTTCGATCCGAAAACATGATTCCCATGGAGTGACATGGCTGTTTTCTTGACATTAACCAGACCAAATGATTGAATGACATCGGCAAGCCCAGGGTCCTTAGCATGAAGCTGTATACGGGCTTTCAGCTTCGTTTTGCTGGTATCGTCAGATGTCTCATTGAGTACAGGGCATAGTGCGTCATAGACGGCCTTTTCAGCCTCTTGCTGCGATTGAGACATGGTTGAAGGTCGATGCTGCTCTACTCTCAGTAGTTGTTCACAAGACGGAAGTGCAGCAAGATAAATATCTAGAAAGAGAAGCATTTTCCGGATTCATTATCATCAAAAGCAGTCTAAACAGCGTTTGCCGCAAACAGAGAGCCAACTGCTCGGGACGTTTGCGGAAAACCACCATGGCATGGCCGGTTTCAGGGTAGGATGCAACTAAATCTCGGTAAAGCTCGACATCCAAGACCAAAGGCAGCCGACTATCCCACACCACATAGGCTGGGGTGTTTACACAACCATCGCGCCTCTCTGCTCACACATCCGATGGCCACCCATTGAACTTGCTTTCCGCGATTTGAGTCTGCTTTAGGAGGCCATACTGGGGCCGACGGAGCGTTTTGACCCTGAGACCAGGCAAGGCTGACAAAGCACATATTGCCTACCTGGCCATCATTGGCATCCGTGCCACCGGGGATAGTCGGTTGAGAACGCTGGTCGATTTGGGAGGCTCGTCTGACGCCAGTATACCTACCCTACAGTAAGCCGACGGACTCAGCCTCACCGTTGGCCATTAACTTTTAGAAACTGTTGCCTGGCGCAAGCGTAAGGAGTAAAATCGAAATTATTGAACTTGGCATATGTCATTGGGTCTCGTAAAATGTACAGCGTGAGTGTTACGTCTAGGCTTTCCGCAGGATTGCGAATGCTATCTCCGTAGAGTGACGGGTTTAAAATTATTGTGTACTTGCATTCTGCTATTAACCAGAACAGATGACGAAACCGTTTTAAAATGGCCTAAATTTTTCAAGTTCTTGCAACAAGGCACCCGGTATCTGGATCAGCCTTGAGGACCCTGTGTTATTCCCAGTTCGAACCACCTATTGTCGCCAGCATCTCGCTGCCCTCGCCCACTCTTTTACGATGGCGTGGAGGCGTCACGGCGATGACGACCGACGATGAATCCCGAGCGACCCTTGGAATGCAGTCAGCACTTTAACAAAGTGATTTTGTGATTAGGTGCTGACACCCGTGCCACCGCGCCAGCATTAATCAACTGGACTGACGAATGGCTACTGGTCTCTCACCAACAAACCAACAAGGAGCACACTCCGCTTCGGCTTAGACGGGACTACAGAAAATAATACAAAGCCCTGAATTACAAAGGAAAGGGAGGAGGGATGGGCAAGAGGATGAAATCTTCAACCCACAACCCATCTGCGTCATTGATTTTCTTGGAAACCTGCTCGCGACTGCTCATTTCAGGCGACGCGAGCGGGATTCACTAAACATGTCGCGAAACCCGATCCGGGCTGCCAACTGGGTTGGAGCGCCTTTGTTCTCCTGCGTCTCCTTGGCGAGGATACAAAGCGATGGGTTGAAATAATGGATGGAATTGCACCAAATCTACTTAGCTTAGGTTTCGCTGTTTCCCGTCGTCTTCCGATGCGAAAACGCGGCTGCTGTGAATTGATACGACTGGAGGTGGCTATAGGCTGGGTTCATTGTACCACTGGCGCTATAAATTAGATAACAGGGTGTGGGACGTGTTGGCTAGGGATGAAAGAAATGAAAGAAATAAAGAAATAAAAACGAGAAAACAATGAAAGTAAATAATAATAAAAGACCAAAGAATTGTATGAACAGTCTCGCAACACAGTGAATTCTGAAGCGAGGTGATTGCTAGGCGGGTTGCCCACTGCAAGTGCAACACCGGCGTTGAAGAGTGGCAGGGCAAACTGTATTGTACATTCCGACCCGGGACCAAGCTGCCGAGAGATGCGATTCGCGATTCGCAAATTTGGGACCGAGCGTTGAAATTGACGAGGCGTCGATAATTAATCTGTTGCCGAGAGCCTTACGCAAGCAGAGGCGCAGCCCTGCAGGTTTGACGTCAATACAGCGGGCAACAAGCAGCCTTGCGTGTGCGGCCGACCACATGATTTCCCGATGTCCGATGTGATGGAGCGCCAACGACGGGACAAACAACGCCTGCCGGGTCAAGGGAGACAATGGAGTGAGGGGTTGCTCTATGCAATCAAAGACTTGGTAGCGAGTTGGTCGGTACTTTCATCTGGCATCTGTCATGCCGATGCTGCTCTTGTGATTATCTGCTGGAATGGGCTTGTCGCTCTACTGCATTACAGCCCTGACGATGGTAATGAAGGGTCCTGTCGCCCTATATCAGTACTGCTCCGAGCTATTGATACTCTGCACGACGCTTGCAAGAGCGCACAGAAACCCGCCAGAGTCCTCCTCCTGGTTGAGGCGCGTGGTTTGATTAGAGACGGGCTTGGTAAGGGTGACCATGATAGTGATCCGGCTGTTTTACATTTTGATTTTGTACGAGCAATTAGTTGTTGCATTACTGCATGCCTAATTTAGACTGGTTTCCCGCATTCATGGCGTACAGGAGGCACTGCCCAGATAGGCAATCTGATGCTGCCAGGCATGCCAAGTCTCCAAGGAGCAGCCATCTGTTGCTAGCTTTCGAGGTCGAGTCCCTGTCTCGGACCGGTTGCAACACAAGCATCAAGGCTGTACCCTTTTGAAAAAAAAAAAAAAAAGAAAATCGTAGACTCGCACACTGGCCCCAGCCCTTTGTTAGGTGTACGCACTCCCTCCGCACCGACTGGCCTGGCTTTGCCCTGTCCCGAATCCCGGCCGCCAATTCCGGGCCCTATGACGTGGCTCTAGCGGGAGGTCCAGCGGCTTTATTAGCGCGGATGGTGGCTCAGCCTATGTTGTTGCCCAGTTGGCGCCCGCTAACTTTGGCTTCGGTTGATGGTCCGTAGACAATAAAGGCGACAAATATGACGATGTATTTATATGTATATATATGTCGGGATTTCCCCTTGTTCGTCGATCATGACTCTATATGAATAAACTGCAACAAGCTCGACGCATTGGATACTACACTCACTACAAGCCATTACATCACACCGCATCGCATCTTTGCTCTATCCGCCCTCTTCGACGCCACTTATACACTTACACGCAACCCTCACACAACCCGTGAACCCGTCCCCGACATGGTCTGCCTGACCAGATACCTCCTCGCCGCCGCCGCGGGCCTGGCCCTGGCCGCCGCCCAAAACTCCACGGCCGCACCCCCCGGCAACGGCCCCCGGAACCCCATGCTGCAGCTGAGCACCGACCCGTCCTTCCACTACGAGATCCTGCGCACGCTCTCCCTGTCCGTCGCCGAGGGCGCCGACCTGGGCGAGGTGCTCGTCGCCGCCGCGCAGATCCGCGCCTCCGACTTTGAGAGCTACCACGCCGCCTTCGCCTCCCTCGCCGAGCGCGTCGACGCCCAGGCCCGGGCCGTCGACGCGCGCCGGCACCCCGTCTCCGCCCGCGTCGCCCGCCTCAAGGCCGCCAGCTACTTCCGCGCCGCCGACTTCTTCCTGCACGGCGACTGGGACGACCCGCGCATCGACACCCTCTGGGCGCGGCAGACGGCCGCCTTTGACGCCGCGCTGCCGCTCATGGACCCTCCCGGCCGCCGCACCACCCTGCGCGCCGCCGACGGCTCCTTCACGATCCCGGCCATCTTCTACGCGGCGGCGGCTACCGGGACCGGCGGCGGCCGCCGCCCGACCGTGCTCATGTGCAACGGCTTCGACGGCGCGCAGGAGGAGATGCTGCACGTGTTCGGCAAGGCGGCGCTGGACCGCGGGTTCAACGTCATCACGTACGAGGGGCCCGGGCAGCCGAGCGTGCGCCGCGGGCAGGGCGTCGGCTTCATCCCGGACTGGGAGCGCGCGACGTCGCCCGTCGTCGACTACGCGCTGTCGCTCGACGAGGTCGACCCGGCCGCCATCGCGCTCGTCGGCTACTCGCTCGGCGGGTACCTGGCGTCGCGCGCCGCCGCCTTCGAGCCGCGCATCGCCGCCGTCGCCGCCATCGACGGCATCTTCGACTTTGGCGCCACCTTCACCGACCAGCTGCCGCCCATCGCGAAGCAGTGGCTCCAAGAGGGCAGGCCGCGCGAGTTCAACGACCTGTTCGCGCAGGCCGTGGCCGACCCGGGCACGCCGACGGGCGTCCGGTGGGCGCTGCAGCAGGGCCGGTGGTCCTTCAAGGCGGCCGACTTCTTCGACTTTGCGACCGAGGTGCAGAGGTACACGCTGGCGGGGGTCGCGGACAGGATCACGCAGCCCATCTTCATCGGCGATGCCGAGCTGGACATGTTCTTCCCGGGACAGCCGAAGCAGCTGGCCGAGGCCGCGACGGGGAGCTCCAACAAGGTCGTCCACCACTTCAAGGCCGCCGAGGGCTCCGGCGAGCACTGCTCGGTCGGTGCGGCGGCGTACCAGAACCAGCTCCTGTTTGACTGGCTCGAGGACGTGTTTGAGGGGAAGAAGCAATAAGTGATGAATTGGTGGCATCTTCGTTTTACGGCATGAGCATTTACAGGCGCTGGTTCATGGTTTTGTTGGTAGCGTGTTTCGTCTTTTACTATAATTGCTATTTTGATAATAAATCTACATCTATGATTTCTACATCTTCTTGGTTCCATAAGTGTCAACTACTACTAGCATTCCAGAAAAACTCTGGACTGAGCAGCTGCTCTAAACCGAGGCCTGGAGATTGGGCATGTCAACTGCTACTGGCATTCCAGAAAAACTCTGGACTGAGCAGCTGCTCCAAGTTGAGGTCCTGGAGGTTGGACATGTCTTCCGGCAAGTTGTTCAACCACACAAACTCATCCGAGAGCATCGGCGGCGCGCCGGCCACGCCCTCGTCGTGATTCCCGCCGCCCGCATCATACACCTTGACCACGTCGCCCAGCGCCGCCGCCAGCATCTCCTTGCCGCGCTGGTGCAGCATCACCAGCGAGCGCGCCGTGCGCACCGCCTCGCGCGTCGCATGCGTGTCGTAGACGGCCGCCACGTCCGCCAGGCAGCGCATCGCGTCGCGCAGCTGCGATATCGACGCCACCGTGTCGATCGCCAGCAGCACGCACACGATCTGGAAGGGCACGTAGGCCATGTGGTGCCACGGCGCGCGGTCGTCCAGGATCGCCCGCGCCGCGCGGATGCCGCCGGCCGTCAGCACCAGGATCCGCTGGATGCTCGCGTCCGGCAGCGACACGTCGAGCGACCGCAGCCGCCGGCACAGGCACAGCGCCAGGTTGCACTGGCCCAGGACGCTCGGCGGCCGCGTGTGCACCCGGTCCAGCACCGTCTGCAGCGCCGCCTCGAGCTCCGACGCCGGCGGCGTGCGCTCCGGGTCCAGCTGGATCGTGAACGGCAGCAGCTCCATCAGCTCCCTCGTGAACTCCCCGGGCCGCTTGGACGGCAGCGCCGTCGTCACCCCGGACAGCGCCACCCGGCTCAGCCCCATGTCGTACGACATCCACGTGTTGAGGTGCTGCGACACGGCCAGCAGCCGCCGGTTGACCTCGACGTCGCCCGCGTCGTCGTCGTCGTCGCCCCCGGCGGTGGTGGTGGTGGTGTCCGGGCGCAGCGCCGCCGCCGCCGCCGCCGGGTTCGCGTCCCCCTCCGCCGTCATGCCCGCCGCCTCGAGCATGTGCAGCACCGTGCAGCTCGCCACCCACGCCGGGTAGTGCGTGCCCGCGAGCCGCAGGTAGATGACCCGCAGCAGCCACGCGCTGATGCCCGCCACCGACGGCGGCTCCGACAAGGACCCCTCCAGCAGCCGCCGCGCCGACTCCACCAGCGCCGGCTCCGTCCTGTCCGCCTGCACCTGCGAGAAGAGGCAGCCCACGGCCGCCACGCCGCACAGCAG
>MWMN01000116.1:55732-86606 GCA_002968875.1 Cordyceps cicadae | reverse complement strand
CCGAGCGCAAGCTCGAGGACGACTACGAGGCGCAGCTGCGGGCGTACTGGGCCGACAAGAGCGCCGCCGGGCGGGAGGAGGAGGACGAGGTCGGCGTGGCGATGATGGCGCTCCGGCGACGCATGGACGAGAGCTACCGGCAGTGGCGCGCGTGGCGCGCGGCCGAGCTGGAGGCGCACCGGGACCGGCTGCTGGACGAGCGGACGATCCGCGAGGAGCTCATGTACAGCGCGCGGCACCGGCTGCGCGCGCGGCACGAGGACATGGGCGCGGAGCTGGCGCGGCGGGTCGTCGCGGAGCGCAGCTGGACGCGCGAGGTGTTTGCGGAGCGGAGGGTGCTGCTCGCCGCGGCCGAGGCGGCTGAGATGGTCGGCGACGCGGACAGCCTGTTCGGGATCGACCTGGATGCGCCCCGGCCGGCGACTCCGGGGGATGTCGGGATCGCGGTTTGATGTTTATCGTGAGAGATTAAATCATTGCTGGCGTTATTGTAGCATTTAGACGGTTGAAATATGGTATGACATGGAGGAAACGAACAATGTCTTCAGGCAGCAAAGCGTTCCAAGAGTTGGTGATAGGTTCAAGTTGACTAGACCCACTTTTGACTTTTGGTGGAAAAGTTCTAGCTACGGCAAACAATCTTGAACTATTCAAACACCGACGAATTTTTATGACGACACGATTCATGAGAAAGAAGTACATGCCTTGAAAGAATATCACAAATTTCAATCTTCTTCAAGACACAAGCAAGGCAGCATGGGGAGCATAGAGGTGGACAGCACGGTGCTGGCCACCACGCAGTGAGCGAACCTGACAAACGCCTTCAGTCGATCCCTACTAACCAGGATACAGCCCGTTAAAGATATTCGACGCATGTCGGAAAAAGAACAAATTCGTGTACGCCTGCGCCCCGATGGTGCGGTACAGCAAGCTCGCCTTTCGCCAGACGGTGCACCACTACGGCGTCGACTTTTGCTGGACGCCCATGATCCTGGCCAAGGAGTTTAACCGCAGCAGCTTCGCGCGAGACAGCGGTGCGTTTTTTTTCTCCTTCCCATCCCACGCCGCCCGCCCCCCAAATGTCATTCATCACGCACAGCGTTCCTGACCCCCCTGAGGCCCGCTCCAGACCTCACCATCGGGACGGACGGCCCGCAGCCCGTCACCGTCCTGCAGTTCGGCGCCAACGACCCGACGGAGCTCTCCCGCGCCGCCGCCCTCGCCGCGCCGAGCGTCTCCGGCGTGGACCTCAACTGCGGGTGTCCGCAGGGCTGGGCGTGCGCCGAGACGCTCGGCGCCGCGCTGATGGACCGCCGCGAGCTGGTGCGCGACATGGTCGTGGAGACGCGCGGGCGGCTGGCGCGCGACGGCTGGGACGTCGGCCTGGACGCGGACCGGGAGAGCCCGAGGGGCCGCAGCGTGAGCGTCAAGATACGGGTGCACGGCGACCTGAGGTAAGCGGAGGGGGGGTTCTTCTCTTTTTCCCCGACATGAGCTCCCCCTTTTCTTTTCCACTTTGGGACGCTGACACGCCCCCCCGGACAACGCAGAAAGACGATGGACTTCATCGACACCGTCATCGGTGACCCTCACCGCCGCAACATCGACTGGCTCACCATCCACCCGCGCACGCGGCACACGCCGTCCACCACGCCCATCCGCACCGACGCCCTCGACATCCTCACCGAGCGCTACGCCGGCACCCTCCCCATCCTCCTCTCCGGCGACGTCTTCGACCTCTCCGCGCTCCCTGTCCGCCCAGTCGCCGCCGCCCCAGAGGCCCTCCTCTCCACGCTCACCGTCAAAGACGACGACCACGACGACAACGACGGCAACGGCCACGAGGACCCGGCCGCCCCGACGCCCGCCAACACGCGGCTCGCGGGCTTCATGTCCGCGCGCGGCCTCCTCGCCAACCCCGCGCTGTTCGCCGGCCACCCCGCCTGCCCGTGGGAGGCCGGAGCGCTTCGCGTGCCGCGCCGCCCGCGCCCCGCTGCCGCTCAAGCTCGCGGTCCACCACGTGCAGGAGATGTGCGGGCCCGGCCTCGGCCCGGACAAGGGCGCGCTGCTGAGCAGGCGCGAGCGCCAGGCGTTTGCGCGCATGACGGACGTCACGGAGCTGGTGGACTTTCTCGACGACAAGATTGCCGAGCACAAGGGGCAGACGGCCGGGCTGCGGCGGGACTTGTGATGGCGTCTACCCGGCGCGGGGGTCTTGCGTGCAATGCATATATAAATATAATATAGACGATTTTTTTCATGATGAGTATAGCTTCTTCTTCTTCTTCTAGTAGATGGATGTGTATATGCTGCGCAACCTTTAACCCGGTCCTCATAACAGCACTGCAATCGCCTCGTACGGGGCCAGCTCGATCTTGTTGCCGGCAACGTCCGCCGTCGTCTTGCCCGTCGGCGAGAAGATGACCTCGCGCGGCGGCGCGCCCGTTCCCTCAAACGCCCAGGCCACAGCCTCGCCCGAAAAGTTGCACACAACGAGCGCCGCGTCGCCGCTGGCCGCGGTGCGCGTGTACGCCAGCACCTTTTCGTCGTGCGCCTCGACGTTGACCGCCGCAAAGTCGCCGTACACGAAGATGTCCTTGTGCGCCTTGCGCTGGCGCAGCACCTCGCGGTACGCGGCGTAGACTGAGTTGGGGTCGCGCACCTGTGCCGCGGCGTTGACCTGCGGGTAGTTGTCGTTGACGCGCATCCAAGGTCGGGAGCCGGTCGAGGTAAAGCCGCCGTGGGCGGTGTTATCCCACTGCATCGGTGTGCGGGCGTTGTCGCGCGATTTTTTCTGGTACTCGGCCTTGAGGGCCGCCTTGGTGGCTTCATCGGCCGAGTCCTTGCGAAGGCTGGGTGGTTGAGAGCGTGTTAGCCTGGTGCTTCAAAGCATGGATGAAGAGCATAGGTTTTGGGCCCGAACCTACTTCCAATGGTTGCGGCAGTCGATGTCCTGGTATTCTTCCATCGGCCAGTCCTTGGGCACGTTGGTCATGCCGATCTCCTGTCCCTGATAGACGAACGGTGTGCCGGCCTGGAACGCCATGAATGCGGCGATCAGCTTGGCGCTGGCCACACGATGCTCGGGGGCGTCGCTGGCAAAGCGGCTGATGGCGCGCGGCTGATCGTGGTTCTCTAGGTATAGTGCATTCCAGCCGTTGTTGTCGTACATGAAGCGCTGCCACTTGTTGGCCGTCTTCCGGACCTCGTCGAGCGAGATTTCTCGGGGCGAAAACTTACCCTCGACGCCGTGATCAAGATCCATGCTACGAAGATCGAGAGTCAGCATCAGCCGCGCAGATACGTGACAAGCTTTTCTTCCTTCTCATAGAACATCAACTTACAACTCAAAGTGGAAGATCATGCTCAGTTCGCCGCGGTCGGCGCCGACCGCTTTGATGAGCTCCTTCTCGTCGTTGACGCACGGCATCTCGCCAACGCTGAAGGCGTCGTACTCCTTGAGGATGGAGCCCAGCTCCTGGAGGTACTCATGGAGGCGCGGCCCGCAGGCGTAGTACTCGGCGCCCTTGAGGAACGCCCGGTCCGAGTCCGGGAAGCGCTGGTCCTTGCTGATGAAGTTGATGACGTCGATGCGGAAGCCGTCGGCGCCGCGGTCGAGCCAGAAGCGCGTCACGTCGTGGCATGCCCGGCGCACAGCCGGGTTCTCCCAGTTGAGGTCAGGCTGCTCGCGGGCGAAGAGGTGCAGGTAGTACTCGTCGGTAGCCTCGTCGTACTGCCAGGCGCTGCCTACCAGGGCGGGCTGTGGTGAGCCCGCGTGTCCCTGCCCATGGGCCGTTTGAGGTGTTGGGTTAGGGGCATACCTTGGAAATGACTCTCCCAGTTGTTAGGCGGCTGCCTGTTGCCTTGGGTATCGTAGCGCGCTGGGCGCCAAATGTACCAGTCGCGGTACGGGTTGTCCTTGGACTTGCGCGACTCTCGAAACCACTCGTGCTGGTCGCTGGTGTGGTTCATGACCAGATCAAGGACGAGCTTCATACCCCGCTCGTGGAGCTTATCCCGGAGGGTGTCGACATCTGAGAGGTCACCGTACGGTGGGTGAATGTCACGGTAGTCGCTGATATCGTAGCCCTGTATGTGTCTTCAGTTGAAGGCCGTGCTGGGGAGAGGTGGGGGGTTTTGGCATACCATGTCAATCTGCGGGCTCTTGAAGATGGGGGACAGCCATACAATGTCGACCCCGAGCTCGTTGAGATAGTCGACCCGCGAAATGATGCCTTTGAGGTCTCCAATACCGTCCCCGTTGGAGTCCTGAAAGGATGCCGGGTAGATTTGGTAGACGGAGCTCTCCTTCCACCAGGTCCGAAGCTGATCTTTTTGGCCAGGCATTGTCGAGCAATCACTACAGATCATGTGTAGCGTCCAAAGCAGAAACCTGACCTAGCGGCTTGTCAGTCCGTGGGGAGGGCGGTTTAAATACCAAGCATCATCGCCGATGTGATGTACTAATAAGGTAGTGAGTGGGTAGGTATGCTCAACCCAGCCACGATGGTGCTCCGGATTATTCTCCGACAGCACCCCTCCTCACCCTGGCTGGGCGGTGTCGGCAGGGGCGCGCCCAAGAAAGCCACCAAGATACTTGGCCGCTGCAGCGAAGCTTGACGCATAACGGTGCATTTCTTTGTTCAGTCTTGTTCTCTGTTGGGCAGCAAGTGAGGAATTGATCGATCATCTGCGATGGCGGCCTCTCTGTTTGCTCTCCGCATGGCATGTCTTGCCCAGTTTTCGAGGCCCGCTAATACATGTATGTACGTACTGTTGTTGTACGTACGGATTACATACACCATACTTCAGCATCCATCGCGGACCGACACCCTGTCACAGAAAATCTCGTTTCAGCAACTATCAAAAAAACAACGTATTGAGTCCAGGTTCCAAGACCTTCAGTAGAGATCCGTGCTATTGACTTTGAGCTGCAGAGAATCACCCCTAAACGCCTGGCTTCTCACCGCCCAGCCGGAGCCGTGCCCGTTTGATAACTTCCATGCCCCGTCACAACCCTTTTCACGGACACAAATGAACTAACAAAATTAGTACCTTGACTAGGCAATGACAAGTAACTACCCGTGCCACGCCCCCTCTCTCGTGCCTCAAGAGGGTGCTCCCCACCTAAACCGTCATATCACTCAAACCGTTAACGCGACGCGTTATTCTTACACTAGCAATAATAACTCAATAACTAATAAAGATACTACGTTAATATTTAGAATCTAAATTAATTAAAGCTCTTATTATTATTAATAAAAATCCTAGGCAATTAATTATATCTATTATAAAGAAATTCATAATCCTATATATAATACTTATTAGGTGTATTAAAGGAGTGAATTTATTAATTAGATACTATAGTATTAATACTATATTAACTAATATAGAAGAAAAAGTAATCTATACCTATTTTAACTATCTTAATAGTCTAAACCTTACTATATACCCTAAATTTATTACTAATATAGTAAACTTAATACTAAAGGAGTAGTTATTAATATACTTAAAGCCTAAGGATATTCCTACTATTAGAAAGAACTAGATATTATACTTTATCTAGTATTATAGTTATATAAAATAATACTAGTGAATTATTAAGGCTAAAAGGAAGGCTTTAGAAGATTTAAATAATATTAATAAATATTTTTACCTACTTTATTAGGTTATTTAGAATAATAGTATTAACCCTAAAGATATATAGAATATAGATAAGTTAGGCTTTTAAATTAGTATTAGAAAGGACTAACTTATAATAATAAAGAAGTACTATAAGTAGTACTTTTTAAGCCCTAAAAATTATAAATTAGCCACTATTATAAAGGCTATCTCTACTATTAGTATCTTTATTCTAGCCTTTATTATTATAACTATAAAGATATATATAGTATAATAGTATTCTAATAAGGTAATAGATTTAATAATAAAGGATATTAGTCTCTATAATAGGATTTATAAATAATAAAATTACCTTCTACTAGCTATATTACTTTATTAAGTATATAAATTAGTACTAATTAAGTATATACTACCTATTTATTCTTAATAGTTATAGCTCCTATTATATAATTAAATTTATAAGAACTTATAAAGATAATAGTATAATTCCCTTTAGAATACTATTATATTTAATATATTTATTATAGCTACTTAATATAGTGATTTTTTAGCTATTAAAGTACTAGTATTAGAAGTACTTAGACACTACTCTTTATAATAGTATACTATATATTAGTAAGCTAGAATTTCTTAAATTAATTTAAAAAGCTTATAAGAAGGTATTAATAAAAGTATTAATTATTTCTACTTTTAAAAAGACTAGAATTTAGCCCTATAACCTAGCTATTATACTAGTATAGGTTATATAGCTATAAACACTATTACCTCTAGCTATTAATAAATTAAGTAGCTCCTTACCCTTTAATACTCTTTATACTTTATAGTAGGTAAATTCCCTAGTAAAATTAGTATAAGAGGAATTAAAGAATAGTCCTTTTAAAGGAGGGCTATTAGATAAGGTAGATAGGCTAATTAAAGGCGCCCTATATTATACTACTATATCTCTTTAACTTTAAAAGGCTATATATAAGGAATTTACCTAGTAATAATAATTCTAGTAAAGGAGGTAAAAAAAGAATTATTATATATAGTATAGAGGCACCCTTATAACTAATAAAGTATATAGTATAATATTTAATATAGAGTAGAAAGAGGAAAAAGAGATTATAGTAAAGGTTTTATAACACTAGCTTATAGTGTAATAGGTGTGTATTAAGGTCTTTAAATAGGCTATAAAAGTTACTAGGGATAGGTGGAAGGTAGGGCTATTAGAAAAATTATTTTCCTTTAAAAATAATAGTGTTATTTAGTGGGTATTGTGTTATTAAGTTATTATTAATTCTATCTTTAAAAATGACGGTTTGAGTGATATAACGGTTTAGGTGGGGAGCACCCTCTTAAGGCACGAGAGAGGGGGCGTGGCACGGGTACGACTTCCAATGCAGATGCCACCGAGTCATACTGGACGCTACACGCATGCATTATCGCAGCACGCATGCGCATCATAACCAAGCTCCCCATAGCAATGCTCCCAGCGCAGACTGCTGAGTCGCCCAGTCCTGAAGAATTGTCTCGCCGAGTCAACGCGTTGAATACATAATACTTCACTCGTCTGATGTCTCCCAAGCTTTATTCTGGGGCATTACAATACGCAATATGAAGACTGAACATCATTGCGGGACTCCCGATCCCCATGCTCCTTTGCCGTCTCAAACTCGTCCTGGCTAATAAATAATAAATAGTCGCCCCTCGCCTCAACTCTGGCATGAATCCACCAATGTTTGAACTACAAGTCGGCCGGCTATCGCCTCCCGATGCTTCCACCAGGAGGTCCATATCCATCCAGATGCCTTGTTCGTGTGGGGCTGGTACGAAGTCCGTGCGAAAGAGACATCTTCGTCTGTGCCTGAATCTTGCCTTTATTTCAATAGAGTCAACTCCAAATTTTCAGTTTGCATTTTCCCTATGCCCCGGAGGTAGAGTCCGAAAGCCGCGCTCACGTCCTCGCTTCTGTCACGTGCGCATCATCTTCAACTTATTGTGCATGCGTCACCCATCTCTCCCCCTTTCCCCTGTCATCCATAGGTTTCGAGCATCATTAGTGTCATCGTTCTTGCATATTCGGACAGACGCGACTGTCAGAATCTTCGGCTCCGAATCGGCCAGCCAAAGTTCAGGGGCATTGAACCCTTCTTGGCGGACATGCGTCAGCAGTGCCTATGTTTGTTGCGTCAAGTGCATGCATATTTTTTCCATCAATTCAACCAACAAACATTGGTTTTACATGCCGTTTCGAAATGTAGCATGACCGCGGAAGAACCGACGCAACTTGGTGGAACCTGTATTTGTACAATCTGCGCGCCTTGAGCACCACAGCGGTGTCGACGTCGACAGCGGGGGTTCTTTTGCTCAGCACCGAGGCAGTACAGTCTGGCTGGCGGTAGCCTTTATTTCATGAAGCAGAATTTTAGGCACCTCCAATTTTATACGATGAAGGTGGGTTTTCGCGAATACGAGCAAATGATCAATAACGGATCGTCTATCCGACTGCAAACCCAAGGCCAACAATATATGGTTACCGTAGGGTAGGTGGAACTCGGCATGGTTGGTTTGAGGAGGATCTCCGCACATGGTCGTTGCACACATAGTGTTTATGTTTAGGCTTTAGAACGCGAGGAATCCGGGGTAAGGCCTAGAGAAAGCTTGAAAGGTATTACACAGATTTAAGTAACCTGATCTTACTATCAATGACCGTGTGCTGATTCTCGGCCAAAGTGGGCTTGGCTGGATGTGAGGTACGGTGGCGCGGCGCTCAGTCGGGTTAAAAACTATTGGTTGGCAATGGTTACAGTGAGACAAACCAAGTCGGCGACCCGCGCTGCATGCCTGCTGCTCAAAGTCGACTTTTGCGGCCGGAGCGATGAGGGTTGTGTTAGCGGACAGCGGACATGGGAGGCCTTGGAGGTTTACCACAGTAGATAGGTACTAGGTAGGCTGCAGTGATGGAGTGTGGAAGCGTTGGAGTTGATCAACAGGTTGCCGCCGCTGATTGGCCTCTGCCAGCTCCAATGCGAAAGGCCTAATTTTACAGCCATCAGGCCGAGACATTGCTGTCGGGAAGCGCCGCCAACACAGCCCGGCACTTGGTGGCGTGGACAGAGGAGCTTTCTCGTAGAGCCTGGTATCCTCGTTGTTATTTTCATGTAGACTCGTCGTCGCAGCAGGCCGATGTTAACCTGGTGCACCAGTGCGGCGAGTGGCAGCCTGCATGCGTTTCACGGGGTCAAACGCGCGTGCCGGATAGCGGTAGTGATAGCGATAGTGCATGCCAGAAGAAAGAGGTCGGGCGGTTTTTTGTCTTTCGCGTGGGCGCGGAGGGTCGAGGCATTCGTACGTATCAGCATTTTGAGAAATGCTGATGGAAGCAGAGTAGTTTGTATGAAGTGGCCAGGGTCATTCTGGGAGAAGCCGCTCCGCCTATCCGTACACGGGAGAGGGGTTGGCCCTTGTTGACAGATCCTGGACAGGGTCTCTGGAATACAAATTGTGACGGGTGTGTGATGATGATAATGATGACGATGACGAGCCTGTAAAACTCTTGTTATAAAATAGTTCTTTCTCTCTCCAAATGCCCTACTTCCATTGTCAGAGGAGATACAAGTGTGACGACTTGGGTAACAGGTCGCAGTCCTCAGGAGCTTGAGAGGGATCAAGGTTCATCCACTAAGGTTACATACAGGCAACCGACAACGCGTGCCCTACAGTGGACGTTCAGTGGGTAATAGACATAGCTTGGGTGGGGTTTGGTGGTGGCTGGCGCTAAAGGCTCCTGGGCTGCCTGCCTACCTAGGTACCTACTAATCTACCTACCTACCTAGTTAACCTGCCTATACCCAAGTATGTAGGTACGTTCGGTTTAGCAGTACCTCGGTACTGATGTATCCGCTAACTAAAATGCAAGGCCGGCCAGCCAGCCAGGAAGGGCTGCCTCTCCACTGTCCACTGGAGCCACCGAATCCACCGAATCCACTGAAGCCACTACGCTCCCGTTGTCCACTCCGGCTGCTCTCCGCTGCCCGCTCGCTTTCCCGCCACAAATCCTCCCAACCAACCAACCAAAAGCTGCCAGCCATCAATAGCTTCTCGCCAAACACCCCAGCCGGCCAAAAAGCAAAACTTGCATACCAACGCACGCTTCCCTCACCATCCATCGCCTCTGACCATCATTCCGTTTCGACACATCTTCGAAATACCTCTCCGACGACTTGCGCATCATCCCTCTTCCCCGTCTTCCAGTCCGTCTTCCTTTCTCCAGCTCAGCCTTGCCGCAGCCCGCGATCCAGCATGCCGACATAGAGGTAGCTCCTTCGCCTACTAGTTAGCCCGTCGCCTCCGGAGACGCACGACCCCTCCGCTATCAACCTTGAGCCTGGCTCAACTCAAGGATATGGCCCTGGCCTGTGATGATGTCTAAGAACGAGCATTCAGCGGCTGACCACGGCTCCTTTGCAACCAACAACTCTCTACCGCCCGGCAGCACGCGTTCGTCATCCATCACGATAATTCCCAGCACCCCGAGGCGCAGTGCCTCGCGCCACAGCATTCCTTCGCACCTGAGCATCGACAGCACCCCTCTCCCATCCAGGTACGACAGGGACCAAAAATAAATCATAAACCACGGCAATTCTGCCGACCCCTCAAAGTCGCAACCTGCCAATCACTAATACTGTCTTCCTTCGCTTTTCTAGAGATGACTCGCAAGTTTCGCCAACCACGTCAACCGTCGCTTCTCGAGGCTACATGTCGTCATCCCACACCAACCCGAACCTCTACCATCACGAGCGCCGACACGGCGACTTCAACAACTATCGCCGCGATCTAGCAATGCTCGACCAACGCAGACCTAGCAATTCATCTTCCAACACCGGTGCGCCGCCCACTCATATTGCGCCGTGGATGTCTCACAGCAACTCGGCGGCGGGTGGCCACGCCAACCCGGTTCCCATGAGCTTCTATAACGATTCCACCGACAGTCTCTCCATTGCCTCCCACCAAGCCTCACCATCTCTACCCCCATCGGCATCTCGCACCGGCCAGCTGTCAGTTCACTACGACGCGACCGATGCTATCTACTATAATCATGACGGAAGGAGACCATCCGCTGCTAGCGTGGCGACTACGGCCAGCAGCCAAGGATCCAAGGCTAGCGTCCCACGAGGCGGATTTCGTAAGCTGCAGGGCTTCTTTGGCGAAGAGTTCCCTGGCCGCGATAGTTCAGAGAGCAGCTTGCCGGGGTCGATAGGAAAAGATCAACGCTCCCGCTCGTACAGCCACACTCGCCCTGGCCAAGAGCGCCATCATTCAAACGCGACCGACAGAGAAGCCTCACCAGCCTCATCCCGGCCTAGAACCCCCGTGCCCACCCCCGAGGTAGTACCGTTTCTTTATCAAGACAACACGGTAAGTACAAGATGAAGAGAGAAAAAAAAAAACGAAGAAAGCGTCTGTTTCTCCCCAATTCCACCCCCCTCAATTATTCCCTAGACTAGAACCGCCGGGGCGCGCAATTTGCCCCTCACCGGCTCAATGCGCCCAGGTTCTTGACCCAGTTGGCGCAAACTGCACAAATTTCTATTCGCTGCTGCGTCGCTCCTATTCGTCTTTTCCAGCCTCCATGGCACCCGTTGCACCCGTGGCACCTCTCACAGCTTCTGACTCACGATCAAACAGGACATTGCGCGGTATGGCGAGGCTCCCGTGAGGGATACTATGACGGGGCCTGATCGAGAGCGATATATCAACGAAGGCACATCCCGCGAACCCCCGCCCAAATCCTCCTCCTCCGTCAGATCTGGTCACTCGATATTGCCGGGCCACCACCACCATCACAACCACCACCATCGACATAATAAGAGCAACGATGATCCCCGCACTCTGAGGCCAACTACCAGCCGAGAAGACTCTGCTGCTAGCCTGCAGCACCCCCGCGACCGCGGAATGGCCGCGACCATGTACAGGACGAAGTCGAGGGCCCAGAGCCCGACCCCCAGCACCAGCAGCGTCCCCGCCTCCCGCACCGGCCAGACAGACGGCCATGCATCTCCCGGTCATGGCAAACGCGGCCTGCTGGGACGCCTCCGGCGACATAAGGATAGAGATGACAATGGCTCGAGGCTCCGAGAGTTGCCACAGTCGACAAAATCACTCTCTAACAAGCTCTCTAAAACCGACTATTCTCGAACCGAGACCCCCTCACCTATCCCCCCCGAGTGGAGTGCTGGCACGCCGGATATTGCCCCCCCTCGATCGACTACATTTAATAATAAATTCCCATTCTCCAAGAAGAACCGGAACTTCAAGCAACCCGACTACCAGGACGAGGCGATTGGTCCAACTGAACATCGCGCTGCCGGCCACGTCTATCATCTCGACACCAATCTCAACGACATGGAAGGTATTTTGACGAAGCCACCTCCCTTGACGCCGTTAGATTCGTCATTTCTCAAGAGCTTGGAAGGGGATATCGATACTGACCCCCCTGACCCCAAGGGACAGTGGGATGCACCCGACAGTTGGGCGGTGCGCCGCAACACAGAGGATAAGACCGAGGAGGCGCCTGAAGCGGAGGAGGTTGTCTGCCCACCTCACCCTGAAGAAAAGCTGTCGCCGTACTGCATCCGCATCTTCCGGTCTGACGGTACTTTCTTGACGCATGCGATGCCGCTCGACTCCACCGTCACTGATGTCATTACGCAAGTCATGAAGAAGACATACGTTGTCGACGGCCTCGAAAACTATAATATTATAATGAAGAAACATGATCTCATTCGCGTGTTGACGCCGCAAGACAGACCGCTTCTCATACAGAAGCGACTATTCCAGCAGGTCGGCTATGAAGAAAAGGATAGAATCGAGGATCTCGGCCGCGAGGACAATGGCTATCTTTGCCGATTCATGTTCCTTTCAGCGCGCGAAAGCGACTTCCACGCTAGAACCATGGATCTTGGCATGACACCGCAACAAAAGCTCAACTATGTCGACCTGTCTGCCCGCAACCTCGTCACCATTCCCATCTCGCTTTACCTTAAGGCAGCCGACATTATTTCCCTTAACCTGTCGCGCAATCTCTCGTTAGATGTGCCACGGGATTTTATTCAGTCATGCAAGCAACTGCGGGACATAAAATTCAACAACAACGAAGCGAGAAAACTGCCACTCAGCCTCTGTCGAGCGGCCAAGCTCACCTACCTTGACGTATCCAACAATCGCGTCGAGCAACTCGACAATGCCGAGCTGGATACCTTGACGGGACTGTTGAAGATGAACCTTGCCAACAATCGACTGACGCATATTCCGCCGTACTTCAACGCTTACCAAGCTCTCCGAACCCTCAACATATCTTCCAACTTCTTGGACACCTTCCCGACCTTTATATGCGAACTGCAGAGCTTGGTCGATTTGGATCTCAGTTTCAATTCTATCGGCGAACTGCCTGACGAGATCGGGCAGCTCAAGAATTTAGAGAAGCTCCTGATTACCAATAATCGGCTTGGCAGCGAGATGCCCGAGACATTCCGCGATCTAATCAGCCTGCGTGAACTTGACATCAAGTACAACCACATCACCAACATTGACGTCATTTCCGAACTGCCGAAACTCGAGATCCTGCACGCTGCACACAACCAGATCTCATCCTTCGTTGGTGGTTTCGAGCGCATCCGTCTACTGAAGCTCAACTCGAATCCTCTGAACAAGTTTGAAATCATTGCGCCTGTGCCGACTCTCAAAACCCTCAACCTCTCCCATGCTCAACTCGCCAGTATCGACTCAGCTTTTGCGCATATGACGAATCTCGAGCGATTGGTACTTGACAAGAACTATTTCGTGTCGTTGCCACAGCAGCTAGGGGCATTGAGCCGGCTGGAGCATTTCAGTATCGCCAATAACTCTGTTGGCGAACTTCCACCACAAATTGGGTGCCTAACAGAACTCAGGGTATTGGATGTGCGAGGAAACAACATTTCAAAGCTGCCAATGGAGATTTGGTGGGCCAACAAACTTGAAATCCTGAATGCATCGTCCAACGTTCTCGACAACTTCCCAAAACCAGCGTCTCGGCCGCCGCGCGTTCCTGGAGAGGACTCGACAGGGCCCCCTCCCTCGCAAAACGGCAGAACAGGCCCTCTCGTGCCCCTGTCATCAACGCCGAGCACAGAGGAGCTTGTAGATGATCGGCGCCCGAGTCAAGCATCCAGCACGCTGCTGAGTGTTGGTCCTTCTCCAACTTCTCAGAACAGCACCGACAGGAAGAGCTCTGTTGTATCTGTGTACGGCAAGGGCGGGCGTAAAACGTCTGTTGTCTCACGAACAGCCTCCCAGACTACCTCATCCACCGTAACACCTCCGCCGTCCACCTCTAGAAAAGACTCTGGGCTCTCGTCGAGGTTTACGAATACATTCGCAGGCTCGCTGCGTAATCTGTCGCTTGCTGATAATCGACTGGATGACGACGTTTTCGACCAGATCACGATGTTGACCGAGCTTCGGGTCCTCAACCTATCCTACAACGAAGAGATCGGAGATATGCCTCAACGATCCATCAGGAGCTGGCCGCAGCTCGTGGAGCTGTATCTCTCCGGCAATGGCTTGACGACGTTGCCAGCAGATGATTTGGAGGAAACCAGCCTGCTTCAGGCACTGTATATAAACGGAAACAAGTTTACCAACCTACCGGCAGACATTTCCCGGGCCAAGAAGCTGGCCGTTCTCGATTGTGGCAACAACTCGCTCAAGTACAACATCTCCAACGTTCCATACGACTGGAATTGGAACCTGAACCCGAATCTGCGATATCTCAACCTCTCCGGCAACAAGCGACTCGAAATCAAGCAGAGCGCCTGGGGTCCCGGCGGGCCTGGGGCGGTGAACCGTGAGGAGTACACCGACTTTAGTAGACTCCTCAACCTTCGAGTCCTGGGATTGATGGACGTGACGCTCACGCAGCCAAGCATTCCCGACCAGAGCGAGGATAAGCGGGTGCGTACTTCTGGTTCGCTTGCTGGCCACCTCCCCTATGGCATGGCGGATACCCTCGGCAAGAACGAGCATCTGTCCACTGTGGACTTGGTTGTGCCGCGATTCAACTCTTCGGATACGGAAATGCTCCTGGGCCTGTTCGATGGCCAAGCACTCTCTAGTGGCGGGTCAAAGATAGCCAAGTATTTGCATGAGAACTTCGGCCACATCTTTGCCATGGAGCTCAAGGCCCTGAAAACGCGCAAAAACGAGACTCCAGTTGACGCCCTGCGCCGAGCGTTTCTTTCCCTCAACAAGGACCTTGTCTCGATTGCTGTGCAGCACGCCGAAGATCGTCCTAAGAAGTCCCACAGGGGCTCTGCACAGCCGGTCGTTCTCAGCAAGGAAGACCTCAACTCTGGTGGCGTTGCCACGGTGCTGTATCTGCAAGGCATGGATCTCTACGTTGCCAATATTGGCAATGCACAAGCAATGGTTATCCAGACCGATGGCAAGCACCAAATTCTCACGCACAAACACGATCCTGCCGAGCCAAGTGAGCGTTCCCGCATTCGCGAGGCTGGTGGCTGGGTTTCCCGCAATGGTCGCCTCAATGACCTGCTGGAAGTGTCTCGCGCATTCGGCTATGTAGACTTGATGCCTGCTGTCCAAGCCGCGCCACATGTTCGTCAAATGACTATCCAGGAGCACGATGAGATTATCCTCATTGCCACCAGCGAGCTCTGGGAGTACCTGTCCCCCGGGTTGATCACCGATGTTGCTCGATCTGAACGCCAAGACCTGATGCGTGCTGCCCAGAAGCTGCGAGATTTGGCCATGGCCTATGGCTCTTCCGGCAAGATCATGGTCATGATGATCAGCATTGCCGACTTGAAGCGCAGAATGGAGCGCTCAAGACTGCACCGTGGCACCAGCATGTCGCTCTACCCATCCGGTCTTCCTGATGATGCGCAGGTCCCGAGAAGGGGCCGCAAGACCAAGGGAGATGTTCTTGACTCGTCACTCAACCGCCTGGAAGCTGAAATACCTGCACCAACTGGCAATGTCTCGATTGTGTTTACCGATATCAAGAACTCGACCACTCTTTGGGAAATGTACCCCAGCGCTATGCGATCGGCCATCAAACTTCACAACGAAGTCATGCGACGACAGCTGCGGCGCATTGGTGGCTATGAAGTCAAGACGGAAGGCGATGCTTTTATGGTATCCTTCCCAACCGCCACGTCCGCGTTGCTGTGGTGCTTTGCCGTGCAAAACGAGCTTCTGGTGGTTACTTGGCCATCCGAGATTCTCAGCTCCGTATCTGGGCAGGTGGTATACGACAAGGACAACACTCTCATCTTCAAGGGCCTGTCAGTACGCATGGGTATTCACTTTGGTGACTGTGTAAGCGAGACTGATCCAGTCACCCGTCGCATGGACTATTTCGGGCCCATGGTCAACAAGGCGTCCCGCATCTCAGCCGTGGCTGACGGTGGGCAAATCACCGTATCATCGGACTTTATTTCCGAGATTCAGCGATGCCTGGAAAACTATCAGGATACGGACCGTTCCGGATCTGCGGGATCAGAAGAAGGATACGATGATGAATCATATGCCAGTGCTATCCGCAAGGATCTTCGGAGCCTTACGTCGCAAGGGTTCGAAGTCAAGGAGATGGGCGAGAAGAAGCTCAAGGGACTCGAGAACCCCGAGATTGTCTACTCACTATACCCTCATGCACTGGCCGGCCGCACCGAGTTCCACGCACAACACGAGCGGCGTGATGAGCTTGAGAAGCCGGCTACGATGGCTCCCAGCAGCGATCTCTCCTTCGACCCCGAAAACATCTGGGCACTCTGGAAGATCAGCTTGCGTCTGGAGATGCTGTGCAGTTCGCTGGAGGAGGTGCGCGGCCCTGGCCTGCAGCCCCCGGAAACAGAGTTGATAGAGCGCATGAAGTCGCGGGGCGGCGAGGTGACGGAGCGGTTCCTCGTCAACTTTATGGAGCACCAGGTCAGCAGGGTCGAGACGTGCGTGACCGCGCTGGCGATGCGCCACCTCGCCAAGGGCAGCGTTGTGCTGAAGGAGCTCAACGAGCTGCGGGCGCCCATGGCGGCCATCTTTGACCACTTCAAGCAGCAGCAGGACGAGCTTGCGCGGTACAAGGCCCTCTACGGGCCTCTTCCCGACCGGGGGATGAAGCAGATTGAAGGCGGGCCGAACTAAACAACTGGCTGGCTGTGCCCTTTGGCCCTTTTTGCATACTCGAGACACCATGTGTTGGATATCGTTGATGTTTTTTTTTTTTTTTTTGGGGGGGGGGGGGGGGGGGGGGGGAAGTACACCCTCTTGTTCATGACGGGCGACTTGGGACTAGAGTCCTTTGTTTTCTTTTCTACTGGACAGCCTCAACGCTGCGGTTTATGGGTTTTGATCATGTATATTTGTCACGGGGACGGGAACTGGCGAGGATGGATATGAATTGACGAGATGGATGGAGGATAGCCTCGGATCAGCGACACGGGATGTTGGTTCTATTTTTCTTTTCCCACGGCTTTGCATGGTGCGTTTGCCGTTGTAGTTTTTTGTTCTGGGACACAGCTTTGGCGTTTTGTTTTTTTGTTGTTGTTGTTGTTGTTGTTGTTGTTGTTGTTGTTGTTGTTGTTGTGTCTTCATTTCCGCCTGTACACACGGTTTCGAGCAGCGATCAAGACGGGCGCATATATTTTTTATTTACTCATGTTGGGTAGTTTTTATGCGTCATTTTGCATATATACCGCCGCTGCCAATATAATACAAGGAACACACAAGGTTATTAAAAGAAGCAAGTCTTTCCGTGAAACGAAGCCGTACGGTTCGGCATCTATCATACATGTTGTTGCTGTGATGGTTGCGCTCTTCTTACGCCAACGCCGTCGTTCCTGTGCCCGACTGCGGTCTGGCCTGCTGCATGATGTGGATGCGCGGCGCCATGCGCGGACCGGCGTACCAGCCGCGGGTCCAAGTCCGGATAGATTCGCGAATCCTGCGCACGATGAGGGCGCGGCCGAGCACGGGTGGCGCCGGCGCCGGCATGCCGTCTTCCCTACCCTCGTAGTCGTCCGCCGCCACGGCGCCGGGCCGTAGCACCTCGATGCCGTCGTAGCCGTGCACGACGCCGACGGTGCGCCACTGCCCGCCCTGGATCTTGCCCGGGTCCTCGACGAGCAAATAGTCGAAGCGCGTCCAAAACTCGGGCCGCGCGAGCGCCGCCTCGTCCTCGGTCCTGTCGAACAGCAGCAGCGGCGGGGCGACGCCGGGCGGGAGCTGGGGTGATGGTGCCATGTAGGCTAGGGGCAGGCCGTGCGGGTTCTGGCCGAAGAGGGTGAGGCCGGTCATGCAGGTGAGGACGTCGGCGTGGACGGTGGCGGTGTCGGAGGAGGCGTGCGCGAGGCGGAAGAGCTGGGTGACGGCGTCGCCGCCGGGATAGTTGAGGGAGGAGACGAGCAGCATGGCGACGCTGGCGGCCAGCGAGGCGAGCACGGACAGTGGCAGCGCGAGGGCGGCGAGGCGGTAGGTCAGAGTCTTGGCGCGTCGCGAGAAGACGTAGTTGGCGGCGAGGGCGGCCGCAGCGGCCAGCGCGGGCACGACGTAGAAGATGAAGCGCGCCTCCTTGTGCGGCTGTGCCGAGTAGAGGGCGAGGAAGAGCGCGTTGGGCGCGACGAGATCAACCGCGGCACGCGACGTGGCCGGATGCGACAGCGCAAACGCGACGAGCGGCAGCGCCAGCGGGTTGAGCAGCAGCCGCGGCAGCGCCGAGGAGAAGTAGTGGTGCCAGGGCGAGGTGCCCCAGGCGGAGGACGACCCGAGCACGGCGTTGTAGTAGAAGCCGGCGAGCTCGGGCCACAGCGGCAGGCGCTGCCAAAAGTACGAGTCGACGGGAACGCTGAGCGCGAGCGCGCCTAGGGAGAGCGCGGTGAGCAACGGGACGAGCTGTCGGAGCGCGACGCGCCGGCGGAGCAGCAGCAGCAGGCAGGTGCTGCCGAGGAGCAGGGCGGTCTCGGCGCGGAAGACGGCGGCGGAGAGGACGAGCAGGAGCAGGGCCTGGTTCCGGCGCGCGCGGGCGAGGGCGGGCGTCGCCTTGGGCAGGAGGAACGCGGACGCGAGCGTGGCTTTCTTGCCGTCAGTCATGTTCAGAGCGCGCCGCGGGGGAGAGAGAGAGAGAGAGGTATGGACATACTCAGGCCAAAGGAAAACATGTTGGGCAGCGTCCTGCTCAGGTAGAACATGAGGTGAAACTGGCCGACCAGCAGCAGCACCCACCAGCGGCCCGCGGCCCTGCCGAAGGCGCCGTCCAGCGCGCGCCGGAAGACGAGCAGGCTCGCGGCGTTGAGCGCGGCCAGCACGGCGCGTACGAGCAGCTGCGCGCGGGCGAAGCTCGCCACGCCGGCGAGGAGGAGCGGCTGGCTGAGGCCGGCGAGGACGACGGCGCCGACAAACGTCCGCGGGACGGCGCCGGGGAAGGTGAAGTGGTCGTAGGCGGCGGTCAGCGCGGCGGAGGAGGCGGGCGTGCCGTAGACGAGCACATCGTGGGCGGCCTGCAGGTTGAAGGACTCCTCGACCTTGGTGTGCGGCGCGAGGAGGAGGTGCGCGAGCGGCACGGCGAAGAGCAGGGCGTCAAGCGAGAGGTCTGTCCCCGCGGTGTTAGTGAGGAGAAGCGGCGAGAGCATGACGGAAGGCGTCGGCCGTTTGGACTGGACGCGGTGAGGCTCATACCAAGGGGGTTCGGCGCCATGGTTGGTTTGGAAGAGGCCCGCGGAGGGCGATGCGAGGTTGTTGAAAACGGACGTGTCCAATCGTGGCAAGATGTGCAATCGAGCCCCCGTTATCAAAATTCATGTACGTGTCGTGGGGGTTGGAATTACATGCGGCATGGCGGGCGTTTGAGAGGTGAGGTTGCGAGATCTGAAATAGGTGGCGCCAAATCTCGCTGAGCAGGGAGACATACTGACAGACGGAGCGGAGTCTCAGTCAAGTCGCTCCTGCACAAATGCTTCGGCTCGCTCATCAGCAGACCCTTGCCCTTTTTCTGGTATGGATAAAAGGTCTGCTATAATTCCAATTTTCAACCCACCTCTTTAAATTGACTCTTGGACTGTTGATAATGGCACTTTTGCGCGGCGGACAACCCTGTCCTGACAACGCAGTTCTGCACCCACCGACTTACACTCCACAAGGGTCCTGGAAACAGAAGTTGAAGTTGTCCTCACTCCCCATTGCGCTTCTACCAACACCGAGCTTGTCCACATACCTCCTCAATCAAGCTGGCGACAAGATTTAGGAAACCAACTCGTTTTTCAGTTTCCAAGGTCCCCCGCGCGGCACCACAGGATCTCGTGGCTACAAGCGGTAACTCTAGCCTGCTCCGTATCCTATACTTCATCATTGAATTTAGAACCATTAGTAATAACCATATACGGGCTAATGGTCTAGTGGTATGATTTTCCGTTCGCAAGTTTCAACGTGTACTCGGAAAGGTCCCGCGTTCAATCCGCGGTTAGTCCAGACAATCGCCAGGTTGCATTTCTTTTTTATGTCGGTTATCTTTTTCTCTTGTGTTTTTTCAACCTTGCCATGCCATTTCTTTTTCTTTTTTTTGTATCTAACTGATCTTGCTGAACTTGTTACGCGTGTGTGCCTTTGTCACAAAACTCACATATCCCATCCCAACCACGCTTTGAGCCACTGTAACAATGTACAATCAATTACTTGACTACCTCTCCCAAACATGGCTACGCTACCAAGAATCTATCAATGACGCATCCAATATTGATGAAAGAAATTCGCTCCCAAGACAATACGTCGCCGCTGCCTTTTACTCACCCAAGCAAGACGCCAAGCCTTGTAAAAAACCATGTGGAAAAAGAAAAGGACGCAGATATATCCAAATTGTACAAAACAACACCCGCAAGTGATGAATAGTTTGTTCCGTCAAAACCTCACAAGCGTCGACGCTCCAGCGCTATGACAAAAGATTGGTGCTCTTCTTGCGCCCCAGGCCTATGCTCAAGCGGCTCTTTGTCTTTTCCTTCTCCGGTGCGTCACCGTTGACAACCACGTCGCTGGCGGCATCGTCGCCGTTTCGGTCCTTGCTGAAGAGTCCGAATCCTTTACGGCTGCCCGATTTGCTGCCACGCTTCGAACGATCGAGAAAGCCAAACGCACCGCCGTTGCCCTCCTCCTTCTTCCGCGCATCGTCTTCCTTGGCTGCTGACTTTTTGCTCGCCTGCATCACCTTCTCCAGCTGCTCTTGCTCTTGTCGTTTCGCCTGAATCATGGAGATGGCCTGGTCGCGGCGCTTCCGCTCATACTCCCTCATTTCCTTGTCCTTGGCTTTCAGTTCTTCCTTTTCTTGCTGGCGAGCAGCCTTTTCCGCAGCTTCGCGCTCCTTCTTTTCTCGCTTCAACTCGTCCTTTGACTTGGCGGCCTTCAATGGTGACGGGAAAGCTGGCGTCGATACCTGGTTTGTAAATGACAGGCGTTCCGTTAGGTCTGGCGCTGTTTTGGCATGCGCCAAACTGGACAGTTGGCTCTGCTCAGCTAGCACAGGTGTCGGCTGTGTCTGTTGTCGAGACAGGGGTGTTTCGTCTACCTTGTCGCTTTCCTCATGCGCAATATTGGCGGCCTCGGTCGCGAGTCGGACTTCTTCTTTGCCCTCGGCTTCTTGCTCAGCGCGGGCCTTTTCAAATGTCGTCTCTTGATAGAATAAAAGGTAAGCAGTGGCCATTCCGGGTCTGTCGCCGAAGAAATTGCGGACAAAATGCTTGTCTACGGGCTCAACCATCTCATCGTCAAACAAAAGCCAGCCACGGTCTCTCGTCTTGATAATGGAGACATAGTGCCCGTGATATCCATTGCCGCCAATGTGAACGACTACGGCGTAGAGTTCGTAGAGGCGATCTGGGTCTTCGGCTTCGTCTGCAGTGTGGAACATGCGCAGGTGGTAAGGATACACAACCCTGTGAAACAGCTTTTGGACACGGCTATAGTCTTCGGTGTATTTGAAGCGGTTGAGATGCAGGGTGAGAACCTTGGGCAGCTTCTTGACCCTCATGCGTTTTTCGGCCTCTTGCAACCCACCGCAATGGTCGCACTGAAACTTGTCTCTCTCACAGAGCATTTCCTCGGCAGAAAACTTGCGCAGGCACGACGTGACAGAGCTATGCTCGTCTAGGGCAATGGACAAGTCCAAAAAAGTCTGATCTCTCTGTGATGCTGTTTCACAGGTAAGACATTTTGTTTCTGACGTCACGACGCCTTCAAAAACATCGTGCACCCAGCCGGTACCTGGCGCATTGTACGAAGAAGCAGGTGCAAGTCCCACAGAGATACCGTTGTGCAATGATTCGGACGAGCGGTTTGTGGCAGCCTGGTCTTGGATATGCTTGACATGATTGTCCACGCTGGCAATGACGTCGGTGAGGACGAGTCGTAGGAACTCATGAGCATCCTGGTGATTTGAGCTCTGAAACATTTCGTTATCGCGTTTAAAGATTTCCAGAAAGCGTTGGGGGCTCAGGACACCAGTTCTGGAGCTGCTCTGGGTGAGGGCCATGAATATATCCTTGAGCCCAGTGAATGTGCATTCGCTCATGCCATAGGGCACGCGGTTCTCCTGCGCGAGCTCGAGGATGGGACCCTTGAGCATGGCCTGCTTCTTCTTGTATTCTGGAGTGTCGGGTTTGTCCTCTGGCTTGATAGGCGGTTGGCCGGGGATGGGCGGGCTCGCGCCGAGGGCTTGGCGGTGCTTGAGAGCCTGAGATGTTGATAATTTGGGCTGCTTTTGCGGCGTGGCAGGCGTGGCCGGTGTGACTGGCGGTCGAATGGTGACATTTGGCTTGTATAGAGGGCGGTTGGGGATATCGGTCGGGGATAGAGATGGGTAGTTGAGGACGCCTTCGCGAAATTGGTCGGAGTGGAAGAGGGCTTGGACGATGGAGTTGCAGTAGCTAGGTAGGGTCAATAGTGTAGGCATCGATGTCGAGCGGTCCTACTTACCAAGTGTTTCCAAACTGAATGGCAGAAGATTAGCCTTGGGCTGAGGAGTTGGGGGCGACATGCTGTCTCGGGTGGAATTTACTCACGTTTTCGAAGCCTAGGAATCTGTCGCGACCGTCTTGAGAAAGTGGACCGGCATTTTGCAGCATCTTCTCGAGAGGAGTGACTTCGGTAGTGATATCATTCTTCTTGGGGGGGACATCTTTGGCAGTTGGCGTGGTGGAGGGCTAGAGGGGGGGGTTGAGTAGGTCAGCGTTGAGCGACTTGGTGATGGTGACGCCGCGACCCGCAAAAGCGCATGCGGAATTGGGGGGGCTGATGCGGGCGGGAGAAGGCGGACATACCGTGCCAGAGCCTTTGATCTTGTTAAAGAGGCTAGGCATGACGGCAAGGGAGCGCAAGGGCGCACAACATCAGTGTGAGCAGAGATGCGGAAGGGAAGTCTGCGGGGAGATGTGGTGTTTGCGTCGTGGTCGGTGGTCGGTTGGTTGGTGGTCGAAGAATCGAGGGCCTCCTCAGCTGGGGCGCGGCCAGGCGAGGCTGACGGAGAGCACCCGGGCAAGTGCTGCTCTAGGACGTGGACAATTGCTGGGAGGGGACGCTCATTCGTGCGATGGTCGGGGGAGAGGACGCGAGGGTGGCGGATGTGCGCGAAAGCGGAGGAGGAGAGAAGCTGTAAAGACGTCGTTGCGGGTGAGCGATGGATGCATGCGAGAGTAAGAAGAGTAAGAAGAGTAAGAAGACTAAGAGCAATCAAGAGCGACGGGCGTGGTTGAGCGGAGTTGTGAAAGTGCGGAGGCGAGCTGGGGCTGGCTGGGGAGGTACCGTACATACAATACATACAGCGAGACGTTTGGAGCACCGGTTATCAATGGGACGAGGAGTAACTCTAGTTGGTAACTTAGTACGTACATAGGCTAAGTTAGTTAGAGGTAATCTGTAGTTGTTCGGTACCTGTTTCTGTACTGTAAATTGCTCCTAGGACAAATCAACCTGTTTTTTTTTTGGTGGCTGTGGCTTGGGTTAGTGAGAAAGCTGGTACAGCGGGCCGGGGTGTGCCTGAATTGCCAAGGCGCATGAGGATGAGGGGGATAGATGGTGGTAAAAGGCCAAGATAAAAACTCGGAGCCGAGACGAGGTAAAGAAGAACAAGAAGACGGAGAAGAGAATCAGGGTGATTGGCAATATGGAGGGATGCAAAATGGTGCCGAGCATGAGGCAGCCGAGTATTGCGAGGCAAGCAAGGCAAGCAAGGCAAGCAAGGCAAGGCAAGGCACCCGACCAACAATTCAGGCTGCGGGCGCCGCGCTAATGAATAGGTATCTGTTGGGGATTACCCAGGTAGAGTACATGTCATTTCCATGTCTTTAGCATGGACCATGGGTGTACAGTATAAGGAACCTACGTTTCGCTACCTGTCATCAACCTATGTATGTATGTAGGTATGTGGGTGCGTTTGGGGGTTTCTGGGGCTTGCAAGGGGCCACGGGGTTTTCAGTGGGGGAGCCTTGGTGGTGCCTACCTACCTAGGTATGTACTAAAAGGTGTTGATACGTTTGGGGGAACTGCGACGACAAGGCCTCATGCTTGCTCGCTGCGAGCAGACTATGCTGAGCAAGGTTTCATTGTTTCGTCTTTTTAGGATTCATGCAGCATCCTACAAAAAAAGTTTTGCCAGCAGCATCAGCCCAACTCGACCGTTTTTTTTTTTCTTCTTTCGTACAAATGACAGTACTCAGGCCAACTAACTAGAACTTACCACCTACCACGATGGTGTGGGGGCACTAACAATGTGAGTGATTAGTTGCAAAGGGAGCGAGCGACCTGACTTACTTAAACTTATCCCTCACACCACTTCACTTCCACTTCCACCACTCCAACAACTTTGTCCGCCACGCATAAACTACCGCGATTCAGCCCCAACCCATCCATTTGGCCATCCGTTTGGCCATTCAGCCATCCATCCATCCACCCACTACCCAACAATCCCATCATTCCAGCCACTAGTCAGTTGCCCCGCGCATCCTCAATGACCAAACCAGTTAGCAGTTGGGCGTTACCCCAGACACGCGAGGTGTCATCTCCCGCAACAACAGCCACTCACAGAACGTGAAAGAGAGGACTAGCTAAGGCATGGAACAAGGATCCCGATGGCACGGCAGGACAAACGCATACGCCTTATCGAAACATACCAAAACTCCCCAACTGGTCAGACAGTTGAGAGTTGCACAAACGACACTTACCTTCCTATCTAGGCTCGACTTCAACGCCCTTCATAACTCC
Source organism: Cordyceps cicadae (assembly GCA_002968875.1). NCBI lineage: Eukaryota > Fungi > Ascomycota > Sordariomycetes > Hypocreales > Cordycipitaceae > Cordyceps > Cordyceps cicadae. Next base: position 61,706 of record MWMN01000116.1, on the reverse strand, counting down.
GACAAAACGAATCAAGGTCACCTGCAGTTGCCGTCTAATACTCGCCAGTCTATCAAGTTCACTCGAGATCTAGGATCGCACAAGCTTGAAAGTGTCCATTGTATCAACTGCATATCCAGCACACTACCCAGCTAGCAAGCGGCCTGGAGCAAGGCCCTTGCAACATCATTACGCATTCAATCATCTCTGAGATGCGCCCATTTGATGCTAAACTCTTGGTCCCCGAGGCCAACGAGGTCCTTGCCAATCTCGTCCGCCACACCCTGCGGCAGCGTGTAATTGACGCCGTTCACCGAGGCAAAATTGAGGGCCGCATTCCCGTTGCACCGCGCACCGGCGTCGCCAGCATCGGCCGCCAGTAACTTGGCGTTCCACGCCTGGCAGGGGTTGCGGGCGTCGACGATGACGCCGTTGGAGAATGGATAGTTGAGGTAGCACTTGCCAAGGATGGCTATGGACTGGCAGTTGCCGCAGCGGCCGTTCACGTCGTAGGTGAAGAGGACGACGGCGGACGCGCTGCCCCCGCTGGTCTTGACGGTCTTGTAGTTGGAGGCCGACGGCGGCGAGCCGCAGCAGACCCAGGGGTCGAGGGCGCGACAGCCAAAGGCCCGGCTGTTGCAGCCCCGATCGGTGTAGTATAGGAAGTCGTATTTGCCGGCGACGACGGTCTGCACAAGGCCGGCGGCGGCGCAGACGGAAAGGGAGAGTTTCATTTTCGATGCGACCTCCTGATGCTGCGGTAATGATGTCAAGTCTGGTAAAGAGAGTACTGAGAAGCGATTTTGAGTGTCTACAGCTTCATCGAACGGCGCCCTCTCCCCGAGTACTTATGCCTGGCAGTGGATGTTGGCCTTGCTCGTCATGCAACTCAGCCAAGGTCTTGAGCAGGAGTTCTGGCAGGCAAGACATGATGGCTCTCGATTCAGATTCAATAGCTAGATGAAGGTTTGGCCACTCCTTCTTCCAACCGCTTCTGACTGCAGCTACCTGCGGCTTGGCATGAACGGATGAGGGTATCGGGACTTCACCGGTGCCGATTGCGTGCGACGCGCCAAGCTAATAGAGTATGTAAGTGAAGATGGGATGACTGAAACAATATCCAGTTCATGGCAGATGTCATAAAAATCGGTATGCCGTGCGATTATAAGAGGTTTCTCGATCCCCTCTTGTTGCGTCTCCATCAGCAGAACACATCACATCACCTCGTCGGACCCTACAGCGAGAAAAGTCGTGCTCAACTGCATCTTCCTCCAGCACTTGCTCCTCTTTGTTCCTCCTCTGTCCCCTCCTTCCAGCATGAAGCTCGCCCGCCTCGTGCCCCTCCTCCTGCCGGCCCTCCCCCTCACCGCAGCGCTCACCCGCGCTGACCTCTCAGACGCCGAGGCGGCCGCCTATTGCGGCGTGCTCGGCGTCATGGCCGTGCCCTCCGGCGTCGACCCGTCCACCGTGCGCGCGTGCCGCGAGCACCCGGTCCGCCTCCTGCCCGATCCCGAGCGGCACGCCGTGGAGAAGCGCGCGTGCTTCCAGGGCGGCGCGACCGGCTGCTCCGCGTCCGGGTGGTGCTTCAAGCGCTGCGACATCAACTGGTCCGGCCCCTGGTGCTGGACGACAAAGGGCGGCCCGCTCAGCGACTGGAAGAGCTGCAGGCGCAACGCGGATTGCGGCAGCGGGGAGGCGTGCGGCGGAGGGCGCTGCAAGGACTGCGGGTGCAGCTGCTGAGCTAGCGAGTTTCTGGTGTGCCCACCGGTGAGAGGGAAACAAGGCATGGCCATTTTGAATTCAAAGGCAATGGTCACGAAGATTATCGGGTGTTGAGAGAGATACTTTGCTAGTAGACCTGTCATGCAAAGCCGTCCTTGTCCAGTCTGTATATCCCCCTCTGTCACTTGTCCTCAAACTCTTGGTCGCCCATGTTGCCTTTTGAAAGCTTGAAAACATCAGCAGTCATTTTACTCGCGCTCATGTCCGGTAAATGTTGTAACTGGCCTCGTCCTGCAGCCAGACGCCGTTGCAGGGTGTGTGGCCGATGTCAAGCGCCTGGAAGAAGGCAGCCCGATCTAGCGTGACGGGTATGTTCTTGGCCACGGACATGGGATCTCTGGCAAGCTGGCTGCAGCCAGCTTGCCCTGTGATGGATTATGTAGTAAGCTCTGAGTTGTATCGTGCAAATGTCTGCAGGTGTACCCTGTATCAGAGTGTCCGGTGTGTATTCGGCGTCGATGCGGGTGTGAGTGAACAGGAGTGAAGACTGTACGGGCAGGAGACGTGGATTATTATTGGCGCCGCTAAAAACCTGGAAGAATCTCCCAGCCTACTGGTCCTAGATAACGGCCTCGTATGCCCATGCATCCATTATGAAAACAGGCAGCTACACATCCAGCCGCGCCCGGCTCGTGCAGGTCTAGGTTCCATCGTTTGCCTGATTTCCCTCTGCGCTGCGCATGCGTTGCCGTGCATGCATTCAAACTCATCACCCCGCTGCCATACTCAAGCACGAATATTGCAGATGTACATCGGGAAAGTCCTCCCAAGGTGCTGGCTCAAAAGTCCGCTGCCAGCTAATCGGCCCGTTCCCCCCTCCACACCTGAAGCCATCGACGTCGGTGGTGGCGCATTCCTCGTCAAAGCCACCCAGCCCGGTTCGCTGCCAAGTATGCAGTGCAGACAGAAAAGTCGCAAAAGTCGTCCCAAACACCCAGCACGGCCTGGTGCTTTCATCACGGCTATGATTTCGAGGCTGTTGTGGTGGTAGCCTTCATTGTGCGCAAGACAGACAGGATATTTGTCCTGTCGGCCACCGCTCACCACGCACAATAAAGAGGCCGGGGTTTCTCTTCGAGATATACAAAGCCCCATCTCTAGAATTGGCGTCCTCTCCGGACCTTGGCCTCGACTTGGCTGCTCCGAGTTGACATTATCTACAGTTTCGGCCCAGTCTTCCCTTATCCTGCCATGTATCAAACCAGGAACGGCCAGGGAGAACCTCGTGCGCAGAATATTACAACAGAGAAACTCTCGTAGCATTCAAGACTAACAAGTACAAGGTCAAAGGAGCAACACCACCTACCCCCATCATGCCTACTTCTTCTGCTCGGCGGGAGGAGCTGCGCCTCCTGTGGTTGGGAAACCCATAAAGATTTTAAAGTAGTCCTGTGCATCACAGTCAGCCCCGAATCCCAGCATCCCGAGAAAAAAAAGAAGAGAACTGCACTCACATAGATCATCCACTGCAGACCCGTCAGCGTGCCAATCATGACGATACGCACCGGCAGCCCGTTCCACAGCCCGCCGAAGCCAATGTCCTTGTAGATGCGCGCGACCGCGCCTCCAAACGGCTCGCCCGGCGCGCGGTTCGCGTTGAGCTTGCTAACCATGACGTCGGCCGGGTGCGACACCACCGCGCACAGGATGCCCGCCAGGTAGCCCGCCGAGAAGGACACGGCCGTCTGCGCCGCCTTGCCGTAGTCGGACTTGCGGCCCGGCAGCCGCGCGTACATCATCTCGACAATGGTCTCGAACGAGGCAAACTTCATCATCGTGTAGGGGATCTGGCGACCCCACAGCGGGTAGAGGCCCTTGTACAGGCCGGCGACGCCCTCGGCCGCGACCACCTTGCGGATGCCGTCCGCCGCGCCGGCGTACGGGTTCGGCATGGTGCCCTGCGCGCGCACCTTGACCGCCTCGAACGGGCACAGCGCGATGTCGGCGAGGAACTCGGCCGACGCCGAGGCGGCCAGGTACAGGCCCGTCTTGTAGCGGGCGGCCGCGTCGGGACCCGCGAGGTCGGCGTAGGTCTTCTTGAAGTACTCGTACCAGCCGTACTTGAAGGCGCCCTGGGCCGAGTAGCCGAGCAGCGTCGGCGACCAGCCGGTGAAGATGCCGCGGACGCCCTCGGCGCGGTAGATGGTGCGCCAGGCCTGGATGTTGCTCTTGTACAGGGAGGAGTCGACCTGGCGGCGCGTCTTGACGAGGTCGAGCGGGGTGACGGCGGCGTGGGTGAGGCCCTGCGAGTTGTGGTCGCGTGTTAGTCAGAGACAGGTGTCTGTCGCGGTGAATTGGGATTCACGACGACGATGCAAACGGCCGGCGGCTCTTGACTTACACAGGCCATGAGACCTCCAAAGGTGCAGGCGGCGTAATACGAGCCCGAGTACAGCTCCATCTTGCCTGAAGACTTGCTCGCCCGAGCAGCGGCGAGATCGAATTCGCGTTGCGCTTCGGCGCTCAGCTTCTTGGCCTTGTCCTTGGCGTCCTCTACCACGGACATGGCGGCGCCATAGAGCTCCGGCCGGGCCTGGTATGGCGTCGGTCGACTATGCGCGAGGCGGGCCCCGGTGGGTGATTTGTAGATGGCGCCGCCGTGGATGGCTTCGAGAGGCGGGTAGTATGAGACCATTGCTGCTGACGGATCGAGGATCGAGGATGTGAGGAGCAAAGGAGTGAGTGGTGAGGTTGGCCAATGGCTGGCGGGCAGTTGATTGATGAATTGGAGCAGACGAGGGATGCAGGAGGAGGGAGAGGCAATAAATACCGCCGGCGGGCACGAGAGACAGCTTAGACCGGCATGAGCTGGGAATGGGAAGGACGAGATTTTGTGGAGAAGGACAGCGGTTGGAGGAGCTATTTTGGATGGTGCCGAGTTGAGGCCAAAGTGACGTCGCGATGGTTAGCGAGAGGCCCTGGCGATATGGGTGTCAAATTGGAGGCTGGGTGTCCAGATTGAAGAGTATGAGCCGCGAATCGAATTGAAATGGAGTAGCCACCATCTACAAGACGATGTGGAAAAGAGGCTCCGTTGCTGTGCAGGTTTCACCAGACCAACCTGCCCAAAGTCAGGCGCTGCCGGGAGCGAGCCAGCCAAACAGACAAGCCGTACAAACGGACGGACAGCCTGATAGCTGATAGCGCACCTCGCCAGCTCCTCTTTAAATTAATGCCTGGAATTTGTGACATCAACGACTAGCCAGCCGCCGCCAATCCCGTAGCCTGCGCAGGTTTTAGGTGTTCTTGCTTTATGGGTAGCCATTTCATGGCCGGGCTCTGATGCCTACGGCGTTGTTTTGCCTCGCATGGTTTTGTATAGCCTCGGCGCCCATTTTGCAATCCACCAAGCTCGGGAGCTGGACGTCCGCCTCCATCTCTCTCTCTCTCGAATTTCCTACAGCATTCTCGTCACTGAATTCAGCGACAGGCAAAATGTCTCCGAGCTATCCCACACGGCCCCAGTGTATACGGATCTGACTGGCTCACGAGGCCATTCGCAATCTACGGAGCTCCTGTGGGGCGCGCCCCGGACTGGCCCGCACTGAGGTCCGACCGCCTCCGACACCGTGGCCGGGCCGTTCTCTAGAGCTGATTTTTCGGGGCGGGTGAGATTTCAGAATCCAGTTCAATCGAGAGTGTGACTCACTGAATCATCCTTTTTGTCATTCCGTATCAGGTCTGGGATTCAAGTTACATGGGCCTCCGAGGCTCTTTCGAGGTGGCCAAGTTGTGCGCTATTCTCTCAAAAACGTGGAAATAAAAAATGGTACAATTAGTCAGATCAAGCACTGTTCATCCCATCATATCTGTCATCCCATCATATCTGTCATCCCATCATGTCTGCCCCCTTCACGCAAATACATACATTCATCCTCTTTATGCCATTCATATGATGCCACAAGCACACGCATTGGCGTGCCCCACCCACGTCAAATTATTGCGACAGTGGCGGGGACACCATGATGGATGCATTTTCACACGTTTGCACTTCCCCTCAACTCGCCTTCAACTCTCTCCCCATCAAATCCCTCCTCCGTCTACTGCTCTTCCCATACAATCGCCGCCATGGCTTCACAAGCAGCCGCCGCCACCGCCGGCAGCAGCAAATCCTCTTCACAGTGGGCTGCTCGGTATCGCGGGGTATGTAAAATAATCCCCCCCCTCCCCCGGGAAACTCCCTTCCATCACCAACCCGGCCGGCTTCCAACCC
>MWMN01000116.1:0-55660 GCA_002968875.1 Cordyceps cicadae | reverse complement strand
CCCCCCCCCCCCCCCCCCTCCTCTCCCGGAAAAAACTCTTTTTTCACTAACAGCACGGAAACCGCAGGCCACCGTCGAGGACCTCGACCCCCCCGCCGCGCTCTCCCTCACCCCCGCCGACTCCGTCTCCGACGCGCTGCAGTCCGCCTTTGAGCGCGACTACACGCACCTCACCGTCGTCGACGCCGCCACCCGCGCGCTCCTCGGCTACGTCGCCGTGCCCCGGCTGCGCGCCCAGCTCGACGCCGGCCGCGTCGCCCCCGCCGACCCCCTCTCCGCCGCCATGACCCGCTTCCAGCGCCGCGCCCGCACCTACCGCGTCATCACCATGCAGACGCCGCTCGAGGAGCTCGAGGCCTTTTTCCGCGGTGACGGCGGTGAGGGTGGTGCTGGTGCTGGTGCTGGTCCCTGGGAGCAGGAGTTTGCGGTCGTCACCGACGAGAACAGGCGCTTCGTACTCGGCGTCGCCACGGTGCAGGACCTCGAGGAGTTTGTCAAGAGGAGGCCCGCGTGAACATTTGGGAGGACGCTTGGAGATGCAACGGACTTTGCAAGGACAAGATGTATTCTCAACTAGAAGAGGGGCAGCATGTAGGAAGAGTATAGCGATGAAGGAAACAATTATACCGCGAGAATGTATATAGCGAAAAGCAGGAGCGACAGGCATCATGATATCCACTTCGACACGCAAAGGTAATCAAAGTTCTGTGCAAAGTTTCTTCCCCCCGGCCCATCAACCGGCACCCATTTTTCCCCAACACCCGCCCGATCCGCCAACCTCACTCCTCATAGTCATACACGAAGCGAAACTCGGCGCGCTCCGCCCCCTTGGCCACCACAATGTTCCTGCAGTGGCGCCTCTGGCCGTCCACCTCCTGGAAGCCCCAGATCTGGTCCGCCACCCAGCCGTAGTCCTCCGACTCGGCGTGCGACCAGATCAGCGCCTTCTCGCCCTCCACCAGCCACCCGCGCCGCAGGTACTCGTCCTCGACGTCCTCGACGCCGACCCACGTGGACCGCCCGCGCACGTTGCCGAACAGCCAGTCCGAGTGCGGCCGGAACGTGTCGTCCAGGCACCGCCGCTCCTCGGTGCCCATGCCCGAGGCCGACTGCACAATGTCGACGTGCCAGCACGCCGGGCCGTCCTCGTTGGGCGGGTTCGGCGCCGCCTCGTACTGGTTCGTCTCGAGCGTCAGGGTCGCCGCCAGGATGCCCTTGCGCACCAGGTAGCTGATGCCCTGGATGATGAGTCCGGGCTCGCTCGAGTCCGAGTATGTGTAGTTCTGGGTTGTAAGCGGTGACGTTAGTGGTGGAAAAGTCAAATAGAAGAAGAAGGAAGGAGGTCGCGAGTTGTAACACAACGGATGCGGCAGATGCCCGGGGGGCGGGGGAGGGGGGGGGAGGCATACCACGTTCCACTTGCCAGTGAGGTTCTTGGTCGTCTTCTCGGGAGGAGCGGCCATGGTTGCGATTGCGAACAGGTAGAGGTTATTCTATCAAGGATATAACGAAGGAAAAGGAGGGAGGCTAGTTCTTGTTGACAGTAGACGAGGAGGTGTGGCGGGGTAACGAGGGTGATTGCGGGCGGATGTGTGTCTTATACTCGAGTCGTCATCAGTAGGGGAACGAGCAGGAAGCACTCAATCGCGTGAGGCAAACGGCGTCATCGAGGATTATTTTTTAAGAGAAGAGGAGAAAAGAAACAACAGGAAACGCTGCGACTTTTAACAAGAGAAGTAGTCCCCAACCCATCTCCATCTCTACCTACGTCGTATTAGGGAACAAGCCGATGGACGTACATGCCAACTAAGTTAGTGTATGGTACAGGTAATAATGATCATAATTCAGTGTATGTACAGGCAAACCAGCCCCCGCACGCATTTCCCCTCCCCTCCCCTCCCGTTGCCACGCTAAAACGCTCTAGCTCCAAGGCCATTTGCCTTGCAACCCCTCTTCTGAACGGACCGCTGAGGGGCAACCGAACAGCGGGGCACTCCCTCTGTTGCTGCCTGGGCCTCGGCTCATCTCAACCTATCCAAAGGCATCAACCTACCTACCTAGGTAGTACCTTGCCAACATATGTGACTTGTACGCACCGTACGGTGGAATGGGAAGGCGGCAGCGGCCTTCGCAACCCCCCCCTCACAGGAAGTTCCCCTGCCTCTTTTGGGTGCGGCTGAGAAACTCGACCCCTTTCCCGTTTCCGGCTGCAACCCTTTGCCCGATTTCCGCCCGCTTGGGTCCGACAGGTTGGCAAACCCCGAGTATAATAAAACGTCAAACAAAACCAAAGCTTTTTCTTGCTCGTATGGTCGACGTCAATGTAAATTCGCATTCGGCCATGTCAGAATACCAGCACATGTACGGATATATCCTTGTATTCTCCCCTTCTCTATTCTTCCCCCAACTCCGCTTCGGCTGCTCTTCTCCCGTCTACCTCTGAAAGACTTTGCCGTCTTGTCTTCTTCTCCTGCTCTTTTGCTCTCCTACCTCAATTCCATAGCCGTGTATAACAGCTCCGAATTCCCCTCACTGCATCCCCTGCATTCGGCTCATCTGCCGAGGCCAGAGATAGCCACCCATCTGCCGCGCAAAAGAAATGTCGATACTCCACCATTGCAGCCGCATCCTCCTTGTCCTTGTCTTTCTGCAAGGCATCAAACATCCTTGCATCGTTGCACATGCCCCTGTCTTCGCCTTATAACCAACAAGACAAGAGATTAATATCCGTCTTGAAACCATTAGTTTCAACGACCCCACAAGCGTATTAGATGCCATCTTGAATTACCAGCTTCATATACAAGGCCCTCTTACTTGCCTTGCTCGGCCTTGCTCGGCCCAGCTATATTCTAATTATATATTGTCGCCCTCGTCGGCCGACGCCGCTGCCATAGCCGTTACTGCAAGTCTTCAACACTCATATGTTTCATCATCTCGAACATTCCCTCCTACATTCGCCTTATCGTTTGTAGCTCGGGTACGCAAATGCAATGCCGCTAAATCGATGCACCCCCATCCTTCATCGCCCCTAAGGCCACCACTTCATCCGCTTGTAGCTCTCAATAACCTCCTCCACCAGCTCTTTCGTAACTTTGGGCTTTTCGTATGTAAATCCCAGCAGCTTGTCTAGTCTGCTTCCATCCATGCTCAGGTCCGTGTCCTTAAGAAGTTCCTTTTCCATGAATGGTGTCAGAGGTCCCGGACGAGTAATGCCAGCATCGCTGAGCAGGTCTGCCCAGGGTCCCAGCACCTCGTCATTGACGTCGTCGACAACACTGTCCAGGTTCAGGCGAGCAAATGTGCTCACCAGCTGGCCCTGGAATCCAGTCTCAATCCCAAAAATTTCACCGATAATCTCGGCCATGGTGCCCTGTGTCGTGGCGGACTTGTCCACCACGTTGAATATGGGCACTTTGCCCATCTCAGGCTCGTCCCAATTCTTCTTACCGGCGTCGTACCAGGCCGCGATATCCCACAACGCTCGCGTAGCATCTGAAACATGGACTGTGTTGGTGCGGAGCTCCTTTGTCCAGAGCCACTTCATTTCGTCCTCGAGGTGCTGATAGACTCGAGCCATGCATAGGGCCGTGGCGACCCATTGCGAAGCATAAGGGCCATATACGTGCGGAAGTCGTACAATGACTAGATTTAGGCCGCTGATTTTGGCTAGCTCCTCTTCAGCCTGCAATTTATAGACGGCAATCTTGCTCCAAGGTTTGAGCTTATCACCTTCTTTGCTCGGTGCCGAGTCCGACTTGTAGACCATGCCAGTGCTGAGCTCAACAAATGACTTGACTTTGCGCTTGGCAGCCTCTTTTCCGAGCTCGACAGAGAGGTTTAGCGATCGTAGCTTGTAGACCTCGTCTTCCTGGGAGTATCTTGTTTCGCCGCCGCAGTTGAAAACATAGTCCCATTCTTTGCCATCGGGGCGATTAAATATTCTAGCAAGACCATCTAGAGCGCATTGGACTGTTAGCATTCAACGATCCTGGCGCCAACGCAAACGCCGGTTGGCAAAACATACCGGGTTTGCTAGCATCTGCCTGCATAAACTTATCCTGGGAGCATGCCTCGGAGAATTCAGGAGCTAGCCAGGCAAGCTGAGGCAAAACCTTATCGACCAGACGAACTTGGGACGCGAGATTGTTCTTGTGGATATGGAGAGCGAGGAACCGGCCAAGATAGCCCATGCCGCCCACAATGAGGACGGAGGGCTTGGCGTTTGCCATGTTGCTGTGGGCGCTTGTTGAGGCTTCGGAATGTCGAGGAGAGCCTTTGTGGCAGTAGCGGTATGCAGAAGGCTTTTTCGAAGCAAGCGAAGGTCGCGGACTCAGCAGCCCAAGTTCCCGAAACTGAAACGGAATGCTTTGGCGCGGACGTGCTCCTTTTAGAAAGTCAAGCGCGAATAACAACAGGGCTGCCACTGAAGAATCGGGTCGCCGCAGAGTATCGAGGCTATTTTGGGACAATGTGGTTAGAGGATGGTGGCACAAGAAGCATAGGGCAGGGATGGGTCTTGTGAAGTAGGCAGAGAATAAAATTAACAGGGCCAAAATGCTCGATTCATGCGACAAATGGGCGTCGGAATGTGGCGGGACTGACTAACAGGTCTAGGGGACCAGAAAGATCTGGTGTTTGTGACGGCTGGTGTTGGACAATGTGTTGTAGACGAAACGAAGCCGTCTGATTCGGTGGTTAGGGGGTATTGAGAGGTTGGGATGGTGATGTGGCGGCATGCGTCTTCAAATAAAAGAACACAGAGGTGTTGTTCGCAAGTAGGAGTAATCAAGGTGAGAGGCAATGTTGTTGTTGTTGTTGTTGTTGTTGTTGTTGTTGTTTGTCGAGTTGTTTGGCCACAGGAGGGACTGGCACAGGAGGAAGGAGGGGCAGCACAGCGTCTTTATTATTAGTGTCTAGGTAGTACTTCGGCGGTGCAAGAGCAAGTACGGCTCGGCGACGGGCTGACGCCGTGGACGATGGGTGGGTGATGGCGGCGCAATAGGCGAGATGAACAAGAGGGAAATTTGTTTCCGTGTACATTATCCGTACCTCTACCTTGATCAAGGTACTGTTTTTCACCTTATTGTTTGGGTATGACCTAGTACGACTCATTCAGACAAAAAAAAAAAAAAACAAGCAGTTCGATTTCCTCGACAGCGGACGGGACTGGCTGCAGGCAGTGGACGGGACAGGCCAGGGCAGGCCAGGGCAGGGCGGGCCAGGGCAATACAGGGACAGGAAGAGTGAGGTGCAGCGCTAGTTAGCTGTGCGACATGGAGCGGGAGGGGATCCCTGTCGCTCGCCGTCGTCACTTGTCGTCGTCAGGTTCAGTTGTGGGCTTGCGATGGCTTTAAGATTAATCCAAAGGTGATGTGCAACGGCAGGATCTGGTGACTATAATGTAATAAAGGTTACATGAGGCAACACAAACTCCACAAGGAGGCAATACATAATATCATCCAGTGCGAGAGTCTCGTCCCTTTGTTGTGGCACGGTCTCGCCGCCCACTATCGACCGACCGCAGTGGCCTTTTTGCACCTACCTACCTAGGTACCAGGTACTAGTTATGTACCTAGGTAAGTACAAGTAATGTAGCCCAGCCGCCAAAGGCCACTATAATGATAGGTAGTCTCTAAACTAAAACCCCTCCGATTCCAGCTCGCAAACTCCAGCGAGCCACCAAGTGGATGGCCGCCACCACTCGATCCACCCTCTTCAACAACCCCACGCCCCTCTCATAAAGTGTCGGTGTCGCAGGCACTTGCTTTCGTCCCCTTTTTCCGCACAGATTAAATGAAAAACAAACATGATCGAAATAGCCTCTGTCATGGCAATCTGCATACGTCAGCCGCAGGGGTCGCTCCTCGCACCTGTGCCACACAGGCGCCGGCCAATAGTTATTTCCTGTCATTTGTATGCTGTGCCTGAGATGACGACAGCGCTCGACAACCCCGGGAGATTAAACCTCTTGTCTCCGCTAACCAAGAGCGGGCCGCTGCCTACCCGCCCGTTGCCTTGTGACCAGCCAAGTTGCCAAGTGCCTGGTGTTATCGGGTTCCTATTTCTTTTTCTCTTTCTTTTTCTTTTTCTTTCGGGGTTCTTTTTTTTCGCTGTATTCCCTGCGTTTTTGATGCCATGCTGTGTGTCATCATGATCTTCTCCCCACCGTGAGCACACTCGGCTATTGCTTTGGACGGCTAGGCTCCCGTCGGTTCGGTGAAAGTCTCTGCCCTGAGTGGCGGAAATCGCCTGTCGGGATACCTGCCTGGGTTGGTGGCCCTTTTGGATTTATTTTTGACCTGCGTTTCGTGCATCCCCATCTGTAGCCCTGTCTGGAATCGTCGACTCTGCTGCAATCTAGACTCGCATTGCAGCGTGCAGGCTGCAGCCGTGTGGCTGCACGGTACTATTTCCAAGTGAGACACATAAGACCATTTTCTTATAAGCCAAGCCGGGCAACACGGTGGCTTCATCCCCGTCCGACGTCCAGGACGTATGAATGTATATACCGGCACGGTCCGGGTAGTTGGACGACTGGACTGCTGGTTGACTGACGCTCTCGTCTCGTCAACCTGTTCAAGTCTCAAGTCTCAAGTCTCAAGCCTCAAGCCCCAAGCCCCAAGCCCCAAGCCTCAATCAAGCGTTCAAGCCCTGTGGAGAGCGGTCTGTCGCTACCTTATTACCTACTAGGTACATTGTACCTAGGCACCTCTATTAACACAGACCCCGCCGCCAGTCGCTCCCTGCATTGCATGGTCCGCTCTGCTCTGCTCCCACCGCCCCGCCCTGGCTGGCCTGGAATCTCCCACCTGCCTCAAGCAACCTGGTGCCGGGTTTGTTCTTGAAGCGACTCGATACGTCCCGTCCAACGACGGCATTATTACCTCGCTTACGAATAAAAAATCCATGTATTTCTGCATCGCATTGCAACCGTCCTCAGATCACCTCAGATCACCCCCAGTCAGACGGGATCATTCCGCCCTCCTCTGTTCAAAACCCAGGCCATGCAGGGTCTAAGCTACGATACCGTTGACAATGAGGCTGTCTTCCAACACCTGCTTCTCGCCTGACAAATAGACTTCGTCTCCTGCAGCACCACACCTTATCCTCATTGTCTCTGGTTCATCAGTAGAGCAGCCGGAAAGCTAGACCATTGGACACCCGACGCCAGCGGTTGCTGGGCCTGCAGGTACCACATCACCACACCCACCCAGTTTTCGATGGACGTGTTCTAGAAGAATGCCGTCGCCAATGAGGGCATGAATGGTCTCGCCCTCTTTCTACTAGCTTCAGGCACGGCTTCACGCCGTCGTCGTCGTCGTCTGCCCGCGGAGCAAAGCCAATTCAACAGCTCTCAGCCGCGGACGCCTCTTCCACGCAGTGGACCGTCGCTCCGTTTCACCTCCTGCAACCCGCGCCGCAACTATCGCAGGTCTGTGTTTGTTATATGCCTTTCTTTGTTGCACCCGAGGCTAGTTGGTGGTATCGGCATTGGCTGCGACATCGACTCCGAAAAAGCTAAAACACCAGCTGCAAGGAGGCGGGGCTTTCCACATACAAGAAAGAATCAACAGCGGCAAAGAAGGTCCATTGCGGTAATTTGCGTGACCGGATACACTTTTTTTTTTTTTTTTTTTTCAGAGCGCCACCATACTTGAAGACGTCTTAAGATCTTGAACAAATTCCGGCGATGCTTGTCTGTCCCCGCCCGGCCTCATCTGTTGTCAACGAGTTTCTGTCTGAGACATGTATATAGCGCGACACTGCGCTTGCTAACTTTGCTTTTTTGGTCGACTCGGTGGCAAACTATTTCCTCATATTCCCTAGGTGGCTGCGTGTGGCTTCCGTCAAACATGGAGATTGGCCCGGCACAACAGTTGGTTGCTTAGGGGGTACATTCTAGTGAAGGAAGACGAGGGATGGCCCCCCTAAGAAAAAAACCCTTCCAGGAGAGCGCGTGCGTCTCGTACGTCCGTATTTGCCAGTCCCATCCATCAACTTGCCGGTCCCATCCATCACCCGAAATCCAAACCCACAATCGGCGGCGGGTGGCGCCAGCCTCACTCTCACTATTTTGTCCACTTTTGCCGCGATACGGCTGCTATTCTTGGGCATGGCATCTCTCAAGATTACCCCTTATCGGGAATAGATGCGCCGCCTACTGCTCCGTCGTCGGTCCGGGGAATTGGCTTACAGGTGCGAACCCGCTAGTCCAAGCTTTGACAATCCCCTCCCCCAAGCTTCTTTTGTCTTGACTGACCATCTACCCGTCGCCGACACGCGGTCCGCATTACAAATAGATCGATGTTTTTTGTTTGCTTTAGGTGAGTTCGGGGTAAAGCCTGCCGAACTATGTATCCCGTTGCTGCCAGGACGCAAATGGACGACATCGGTGACCAATATACCCTCTACTGAACATGCAAGCCGGGCATTCATATCCCTGAGCCCCGGGAGGTTCACTGACAGGCCCCTGCCGATTCCAATCTCCTTGTCGAGCACCATGGCCTTGGCGCTCGTCTGCCAAGTGCCTGATTTATTAAGCTCGCTAAAATTCTGACATGTTGAGTGGGCGCAATCCCTTGCTTCAAGACATTGTAAGCGCCGATTGTCTCGCCATGCCTCGAGACTTTACAACGGTCTCGACGGGGACCTGTCTCTCCATAGCTCGCCTCGACAGAGCGCTCTGCGAAGCGGGCCGTTACTGAAACCTTGTGAATGACTCTCTCGGCTGACGCCAGCAAAAAAAAAAAAAATGACATGTTATATTGTAACTCAACGTAGACGAGGCCGAGCGCCTTTCCGGCGACGCTGCAAAACAAGAAAGTCAGTATGCAATCGCCGGATCAGTCGCGCTCCCTTCTATTCCGCACCAACCACCGCTGATGCCTCTTAAAATCCCCCTTTCTTTCAGCACGTCTCCTGCTTCTCTGCCGGCTCCGTCCCTCCTGCCGCCACCCCACCCCGGTCCTGGCCCTCACGACCTGCGCATGCTGCCGATGATGCCGCGCTGCGTCTCGCGGTCGCGCGCGCCGTCGCTGAGGCTGCCCACGCTGCGCAGGTCACCGACCACGTCCTTGGCCTTGCCGAAGTAGACCTCCTGCAGCAGGTTGCGCATCTTGAGCTCCATGTCCTCGACGAGGCGGCCGACGTTTGCGATGTGGCTCTCGTCCGCGTCGACGGGCAGGTCCTGCTCGACCTGGCGCGTCATGTTGCCCGAGAGGTCGAGGTCGCCGCCTGCGGTGGCGAGCGACAGGATCACCGTCGAGGTCAGCTTGTAGTGCGTCGTGCGGCCGCGCTCGATGGCCTCGAAGACGTGGATCGAGTCCCAGACGCCGTCGGAGGCGCCGCCGGGCGGTGAGGCTATTGCACGTGTGTTAGCGAGACGGGAAGAGCCAGTAATGATTCAAAATTGCCATGGTTTAGAAGTGCCAGGGCGAAAAAGACAGAAAAGGGTAGATAGAGAGAGAGAGATACAGAAAAGAGAGAGAGAGAGAGAGAGAGATAGAAACATACACTTCTTGAGCAGGACGACGCCAGCAAAGCCGTCGTCCAGGTTCCAAAAGTAGACGCTGCTCACGCCACCCTCGTAGTACAGCTCGCGGTACACGTCAAACGCCTCGTTGGCCTTGACCTCCATCTTGCGCACGCGCTCGCTCGGTATCGCGCCCTCGCCCGCGCCCTCGTTCGCACCCCCGGCCCCCACGCCGCCACCGCCCGCGCCGCCGCCGGCGGCGGCCTCATCTAGTGGCGGGTCGAACTGGTTGGACCACGGCGAGCGGTAGCTGTCGCCGTCGCGGTTGTAGTCGCACACGAGGTAGTCGCGCCCCGTCTGCTTGCAGCGGCGCGCGGCCAGCGGCTGGTCGACGGACGAGAGCAGGTCCTCGGTCAGGTCTGGCGCGAGCGAGGTGATGGCGGCGAGGTGCGCGGCCGTGTGCTTCGGGTTGAGTCGGCGGAGCAGGTCCCTGGGTAGGTAGGCAGAGAAGGGAGAGGTTAGCTGGGAAAGGGGAGGGGTTGGAACAAGGAAGGGATGGCGTGGGGGAGGTCGGGAGAGGGGAGGGAGGGGGGCTGTTACAGGGCTGAATCGAAGGGGTCGACTTCTGCCATGGTGAGATGACAGTGACACTGTGTATATATACGTGGATGCCGTTGGATACCAATGGCTCAAGTTCGAGGAGTTGGCGTTGGTCTTCAGTTTGGAGAGGGGTGAGGGAGCTTGGACAGGGTGGGGCGACCGGTGCAGGTGCAATGCCAAACCCCGCGCTTCCAACAAAGTCAGTGTGACGTACTGTCTCGGATCTCACTGGCCACTTGAGACGATACGGTAAACATGTTAAAAAAAAAACTCGCTCTTATTTAAGAGTATTCAATCCAGCCCATGTTCCTAAACGCCGAAATAATAGGGCTCCTTTGGAGTCCCTTTTCTCCCGTACTGTCTGCTGCTCCAACAGATATCCTGCTCCGATACATATCCTATTCAAGAACCCACGCTTGCCCATGTTTGATAGACAGCATGATCAAACCCAATGCCAACATCTCAGCTTCATTCAATTCTGTGTTTACAAAGTAAACAGATCACTGGTTCGGGCCATGTCTTGACCCCTCCAATCACATTCTTCCTGACATCTTCAATTTGCCACATCATCGGGCTGTCGCTCATGCGCAGGTCCGCCTTGAACATGTCCAATGGGGACTTCGAGACAGAAGTGCGTTTCCTGAGTGGCAACTTTTGAGCCATGCCTTTGCGCGGCCCCTTGTGTAACGGCTCATTCGCTGTTGGGGGTGTCAGCTCTGCCAGCTCGGGAGTGTCATTGTCTAGCTGCTTTACAGCGCCAGTGCTGATTTCGTCACTGTGGACCGCAATCGCTGCTCTTGGTTGATCGTCTTCTCCAGGAGGTGGACTGAGTGGTTCTTGAGGTAGCTTCACATTGAAGCAGCCCTCGTGCTCTTCTTTCTTAATCACAGCAAGCTCAGGAACTTGGGGCTGGTCGGCGCCGAGGCGATCAAACACACGCTTGACCACATCCTCCTGCAGGCATTCCATGTGCATCCATTTACCACAGCCGCCATTGGTGCAGCAGACCAGGGTTTTGTCGGGATTCGCAGGTCGTTGGCAACAACACAATAAATGGATGGGCTAGATATTGTCAGCGCCGTAGAACAGGGTTTCTGGAGACTTGTGGCGAACATACCGAGAGCTCGTTCGTCCTGCAATCGAATGCTTGACGCCAATAGAGCGCATTTTGCTCTTCGTCGTCCGATTCTATCCAGTGCTTGACTTGCGCAGACTGGACAACGCTCACAACGTTTATGATATCCACTAGCGCCGGTTAACTTTTGCTGGAGCGGTAGCCTACCTAAGAAACTTACTATGGTTGGACGCGATTAGCTCGTTGATTCCGTGATGTGGTTGGCGACCAGCGGCGGTCTTCTTGCCGGACATGATAGCGGCAGGCAGCTCATCTGGCGAGTACATCCAGAAGATTCTGGCGTAGACATGGTGCTCGTTGGAGGCTCTGATTTCGAGGATTCGAGCCACCCAAAAGTCGCGTGGACCGACCTCGTGTTTCGGTAATTTTCCAGACTTCTGGCGCTCGATGGCATCGTTATTCGCTACAAAGACAAACTCTCCGTTCAAGAACTTGAGTCCGTTTACTGAAGACAGGGTTAGTACGAGCAAGTCTCGGTAGGGTAGAGGTAGCACAAGCTTCCGCGGCTGGGGTGGCTTACGGACAAAGCTGTTGTATCTCGTCATGCTCATCCATTGCTTCCGCTGGTCTATCCGATAGTGCATGTCCATGGTCTCGCAGGCACGAAACTTGCCCGCCGGCTCAAACGGCGAGATCTGGAAGAAAGGCTTTGCCTCCTGAGCACCATTCTCAGTTTTGCGCCTTGTGGCAGCATTGTGGTCCTTGATATCGCGCGGGGCTAATTTAGGCATCATGGTAACGTGGTATGGGCAGTCGGCAGGTCGTTCTTCAGCGGTTTCGCGCGAACGCTTTTTAGCTTTGGAGCTCATGGTTGCGGCGCGGGACCAAGTCTTGGCTTTGTCGGTGACTGGAACTTTGGGGAGACGGGTAAGTTTTGTAGTTGTCGAATCGTTATTGCACGGGTTGGTCGGGCTTCGTTTGACGAAATGAAAGTTTGTCGGTGGTATCGCGGTACGAGAGCTAGGCGTGTCCAGAGGGCGCAGAGATAGCTGAGGTTTTGCGTCAAAGGTTGTGCGTAGGACAGGGAAATATCACAAAGAAAATGGCGAGGATGACCAATATGCAGGACTCTCCAAATGCGTGAAGACGGGGAAACAAGCCCCAGTCCCCCTACTGCGTGGCCGACCAGGTGCTGGGTCTTGGTGAAGGAAGGTTGATGCGCAGCTGGCTGGGTGGCTCAGAAATCGATGGCGCGGCGGGAAGCTCCAATGGCCCTGGGATCCACAGTGGATTCGAGAGGCCTGGGTACACGTGGGAGGGAGGGTATATTGATGGTGAAATAGTTGGTAGATGAGGAAAATTCGTCCCGTCTGAAGAGAGCCCTTTTAAATAGTACTGGCCTTTTCGTTTTGCATCTTGCTTACTGCTATGAGTGTCAAGTAGGGAAGCAAGCAGATCACGGGAGCTATCGAGAGAGAGAGAAACACAAAGATATCATACTTGATGAGGCGAATTAATGTGCGACGAATCCCTGGCATTTGTCAGTCGCTGGTGGTGTGGCACCCTGCTCACATTCCTCCACATGCAACATTCTTCTCATTAAAACAGGCAACGCGACTGACTGGGCCGCTACACTACCGAGAAATTCCTGCTTGTGCATTTATTACAACAAATCAAAAGGACAGCTTGGCATCAACGCATCACGCAAGCCCGGGTTTTTGTTGCCGTTGAGCAGGCGTTGGACTTAATTTAGACATTAGGTACAACCTTTTTCGGGGCCCACATCAATGGCCGAAAAAGCTAATTAACTGGTGCTGTAACAGGTACGTCAAGTAGGTACCTAGTTAGTTAGTTGAGGCCAAACAGCCCGCCCCACCTCGGGAGGGGTAGTCATGATAAGCAACTTAGTAGTTAGAGGCCTTGGGCAACAAAGATGCACAGGCGTCGCACTCATTATTCAGTATTGACAATTGACATACATACGACGCTTTCCCTCTCCTTGTCAACTTACTCAGGAACACACAGCCTGCCGCAGAACACGTCATACATAGCACAAAGCGCTTGAGTAAGGTGCCGTTCCACGTTGAGCAAGGCCCACGCATGCAGCGCGTCGGACAATATATCCATGTTCAACGCAGAGGATATAAGCCAACAAGCAAGCACCAGCCCTCATGTACATCTTTCGCATTAAGCAACTGCTCAATCACAGATAGCTTCTCCATATCGTATCGTAAAACTTGCATGCTTAAAATACAAATCACCAATCGCCAAGCACAAAACCATTACCCTAACACCAGCCAGCCCGCCGCCCTTCCCATACCGGTCCCCGCCCGGCCGCGACCGCCCGCCGACACGGCTCCCGTCACCAACCACATGCTCAACGCCCGGCGCGAGCCGCACTGCTCCATCGTCACGGCCGAGCGCAAGTATTACCGCGTCGACGGCTCTTCGTCAAGCGCTCGCTGCGTCCGCGCGCGCGCGGCAGCACAGCCTCGTCGGCGGCACATCTTACTTCCCGCGCCGTGCTGCGCTTCGTCTCGTCGCCGCCCGCATCGACTTCCCTGCGCCCGCCTTCCGCTACGACGAGGCCGTCGACCTCGTCACCGAGCACGTCGACGACGCGACAAGCTGGCGGACGTGGAGTGGCATAACCTGACCGGGCTCCACAGAGTTGACCTAACTGAGTCCGTCATAGTGGAACGATTCTCCGACGGTAGGGCTAACACTAGGGACAGACCGTAGATTAGAACAAATAGTATCGCAAACGTATTATAAACCCTATAAAAATATACAAAAATACCTCTAATCCTACCTATTCACCCGAATCCTAGCCCTAACCTGAATCCTAACCAGCGCTGTCGTGTAGTGTGCTTTGTATAACCCCTAACTACTTCGCGTCCTATATAGTGTGAGCCCTACTTCCGGAAAATATTCTGCTTGTCGGTCCGGTAATAATAAGGCTATGTCTTTTCGGTCCGAGATGATAAGGCTATGTCGTTTCGGTCCGAGATAATAAGGCTATGTCGTTTCGGTCCGAGATAATAAGGTTATCTCTGACCTCTCCTGGAGACGCTTACGCGGCTTGACGTCGGATACGTGGGGACGCTCCTGAGTAGCATGTGTGCATTGCCGTCTCTAGCTTCATTACATTGTTTTACGAAACTGGGAGGGCACTCTACCAAAATTATCTTATACAAAAATGAGCTAATTACGTTTCTAACCTCTGGCCGTCGTTTCCGAGTCTTGCTGCTCGCCATGCCTGAGCATCCCTCGTCTCTCCTCGTCGTCTCCCTCCTCTGGATGAGTATCGCCAACGACCCCCTCCAAGGCTTCTGCCACCTTACCACCATCCAGCTTTCCGCGCTCGACGTTGATCATGTAGATCAGCGGCGCCGGCAACGCTACAATCGCGCCGAGGAACCAGAACGCAGGGCGGATGCTGCCGGTCTTATCGATGATGCGTCCAACAATCGCCGGCCCAAACACGCTAGATCCCTTGTCCGTGATGGCGTAGAGCGCATAGAACGCTGCCTCGAAGCCGGGCGGGATTAGCTCACCGTATAGGGAGCGGCAGTAGGCGCCGAGGCCGCCGAGGACCAGACCATAGACGGCTGCCAGGGGGTACATCTCCCATGGCTGCTGCAGACCCAGTACACCCCAGCGCTGGACAAAGGGCAGATAGCCCATGAGTCCGTAGACGGGGATAAGCTCAAAGAGGCCGATGCACACGAGAATGGTCTGATGCGGCTTAAGGCCGAAGAAGTTGGAGATCCACGACCAACCGAATGCGCCAAATACGCCAGATGCTGTGGAAATGACGTTGATCATCCCCAGGGCCCATGGCTTCATATGCAGCTGTGTTTTCGCGAAGAGTATCGCGGTAGAGCTAGTCGTAGCGATGGCATCAGAGAGGAGAAACCAGCCCGCCAAAAAGAGCATAATATCCAGCAACCGGCGTGCCACACGCACAGTCTTCAGAAGAGACTTCCAAGAGTACACAAAATAGGATATCCAAGAAATTCCCTCGGTGCGCCCGTTGATTGTCAGCGGAGGCCCAGGTCGTGGGCGAAGCCACAGCGCAGCTGGGATGGTGAAGATAGCCCACCAGCATCCGACCACAAATAGTGCCACACGCTGCGACCAGGTAGTATTCTTCATAGCAACAATAATTCCAATGGCAACACATTGTACAAATAGTGCTGCTATGTAACCAATACCGATTCCTGTTGAAGAAATGCTAGTAGACAGCTTGAGCTCTTTGGAAGTGATCTCGGCGTGCGTCGGCCCAGGCTTCAACCCATTGCCGTTGGCGGCTTCGTCGGGTAGAAGCGCAGAGGTCGAGTTGGCCAGGCTCTCGACGGACTCTTGCCCTGGTCGTGGATACAAGGCAGGGCCGCCGAAGCCATTCGTGGCGGGCGCGTTCGCAGCAAGCAGCGTCGGGTGGTTGCGAACTAGTAGTGGCAAAAACGAGTTGAGTAGGACAAAGGATGCTCCAAACGATGTGTTGGAGATGATTGTGATTATTGCGCCGAGAATGTATACCGATTTGTTGATGAAGATGAAGGACATGACAGAAAAGCTGCCAATCCAAGCAAAGGCAAGGAGCATCTTCTTTCGATAACTGCCGTGGTCGGCAGCGCAGCTGATGCTAACCACTAGGAGTGCCTGTGCCAATACACTGACAGAAAAGGTGTACATGGCGAAGCTGGCTGTGTTGATGGGCATGCCGAGGACATAGACGACACACTGGCCGTCGTCTTGATTCTTACTGTCGCTGCTGCCACAGGGCACAGTGGGGTCGGACATGAGCACACCATTTTCGCGAGCGAGTGATTCCAGCAGGATGGGGATGAACGAGCCTAGGTCGGTCAGAAGCTAAGAAACGAAGCAGCTCGAGCAGACGAATCCAAACATACCTATTCCGCATATTACATACGTCTCTGCCGCAAAAGCGTACATGTACCAGCCTTTGATCTCCTTGGGACTGGTCGGGCGGGTGTCGTGTCCACTGTAGTGGGGAACAGCAGCGTCCAGTGCAGCCAGTCTGCCATGGTCGTCGTCGGAGCTCATGCTTGCGGAGGAGGAGGAGCGCTCATCGTCTGCTTCAAAGGCCGATGTGGCAAAAGAGAATTGCGAGCGCTTCGAAGCGATGGAGATGTTGGACCAGAGTCGTCGGTCGGCAAGGTTGGGGCGAGTCGACGCGTTTGCGTGTGGTGGCATGGCTGCGCAGCTGCCTGGCCCCGTGAGATCCGGGGTCGGCGGCCTGCGTGCTGAGTACACGTGATTCACCAATTGGTGGGCGAGCTTTCAGCGCCAGGCCACTGTGACAAGACTGTGACAAGGAGCTGGTTGGCTGCTGCCTGTAGTACCTATGTACCTTAGTACTAACCCAGTAGCAAAAAGTTGCCTCAACCTCAATGCATCCGGTTGCAGTCCAGCTTGATCGACATCACCTTGCCGCTGGCAAAGGAAGGAAAAGTGAAGCTCGCGCAGGCATGGGGTGAAGTATTATAATTTGCCTCGCAAGTTGACGCCGCTCACAAGACCCAGAGTCCCGCTTGCAACCACGAGAGCTTGCACAGAGACGAGCAAGCAGTGCGACAAGCGATTCATCGCCAAGCAGTGGGGGGGACTCGGCTCTACAAATACTTTCCACCTTGTTCTCTCCTCTCATCATATCTCATCTCCGCAACCGACCCTGGCTTGTTCAGACAAGGGCGAGAGAGAAAGCCAAACTATCCCTAGCAACATGCAGCAAGACACAGCTGAAGGGTGCTTTCGTCCAGCTGCACAATGAGGCAATGAACAACTAGAACGGCGCCATGGGGACCACTTGGCGCGGTCCATCTTGGCATGATGCTACGCCAGATATGGGCTGCCGTGCAAGATTGCGAGGGTCGTGGGATCTCTAGTGCCCCTTCCTGACAGGAAGACAGACCCTTTTGATCAACTGACCCGGGGGAGGGTCCAACAGCCGTCATTGGCGTGTTACGCGCATTCCAAGGTTCAGGCGAGCTGGTGCGGAACAAACGATAGCGCGAACCAGGAATGATGGACTGCGAATAGGAAACGCGCTACCAACTCGTTGACACGTCGGGACATGACTTGAAGTGCTCGCGGGGTACCCGTACCTAGTCGGTATTTCTTCTCAACCCCCACGAAACCAAACCACCGTCAGTTGGAGATCTGCCTAGCGTTGCGCGGTGGAGCCTGGACTGGTGATCAGACATGGGTATTGAATATGCTCACGCTCAGGGCCCTGTGTGTTGATTCCATGTACGCCGAGAGATCGGGCTCAACTCAAATACCGCCAAACTCCACCAAAATACCAAAGTGCGTGTATCATCTTGAGACTTGCTTGATCGGTGTTTTGTCAAAAACGGTCTTGGATTATTGAACTCTTAAGAATCCAAATTGAACTTGGCAGCTCGACAAGTCACTGAGCGTTCCGCAAAGCGCCGAGCTACCAAAACATGATCCGATACGCAGAAGGGAGAGGAGGAATCAATTCAGAACTCGAAAAAAGAATGGGAATTCACAAAAAAAAAAAAAGGAACAAAATTATTGAGCGTTTCATTAACCTCCGCAAGCTGATCGCAACAAGCACGCGCAACTCATCTGCGCCCCGGCATCTCCTTCACCGACCCGGCGCTCACTTGAACGCGCCAAAGAGCTTCTGCTTCAGCTTGTCCGCCAAACTAACCGGCGCCTCCGCCGCTTGTCCCTCGACCTTGCCGCCGGTCGCCGCCTTATGGTCGTCCTTGTGCGTGTGCTCGTTGCCCGCGCCGCCGCGTCCCGTGTGGTAGTCGCCGCCGGTGTCGGTGCTGTGGCGGATGGCCGCGTCGGGGATGATGTCACGATCCTTGCGCTCCGTGGCCAGCTGGCCCTTGTCGCCAATGTTTCCGGCGCCTAGAAATGCAACTCGGTCAGAAAAAAAACCTCCGAGGGCTTGATTTGCATTCGCGATCGTGACGGGGGGTTGGGGGGGGGCAGTCACGCACCGCCGCGACCGGCGCTGTAGGCTCCGTCGCCGTGGCTGCCGATGACGCCTTCGCGCACCACCTCGCCGTCCACGTACGGCGTGTCGTCCGGGTTGATGTTGCCCGCGCCGCCGCGGCCATGCGAGACTTCGACTGCCATTGTTTGCGCTGGTATGTCGTTTCTATTTTCAGCAGTGCCGTGGTTTTCGTCTTCTCGGATGTTGAAAGGGGGAACAATGATGGCGGACGGCCCTGAAAGCTTATCAAGACGACCTTGCCGTTTGCGCCCCCCAGCGACTGTTTAAATAACCCAAGGCCAAGATCAGCCTCGCCATTTTCAATCAACTAGCCAAGCCCGTCTTTTTTTTACATTCTCGTCGATAAGATAGCGGAAAGCCTCTGGGCTTATCGCAGCCCATTCACAGTGGCCAGCGGCCGCGCCACAGATAAGGCTAGTGGCATCATCACAAGCCATGAGGCACAACACCCGAGGGTAGCGTGCGGGTTAATCCTCCTTATGTAAGAAATTTGACGAATAGATGTAAAAAAGTACAATCAATATGTCACTGCCAATATTCTCGGCTAGCTGCTGCAGCCTAGTGGGTTCAGCTCATTTGCCTTCATTTGGGCTTCAAGATCGGATGTTACCTATCGCCCCCCCCCCAGCCCCCCTTTATCTACCAATCATTCTTTTAAAGTTATATGATAAACTACTCGGCCAGCGCTAGCCATGTAGGACTGAGTAGCTGGATAACTCGAATCTCATCCCATGCTCATGGCCCCTGTATCGGATTTCCTTCGGTCATCAAGGTGTCTGCATCTTTTCGTAAATCAGAATGGGTAAAAGGGCTTTATATTTAAAGGCCCCGTTTCCAAATCCTGCCTTCTCTCTATATAGTGGCCAACGCGTGTGTCCACGGGCAAACAAAAAAAAAGAAGTAAAACAAAAGTACTCCGTCGTGTCATTGCCAAATGTGACCCCCTGCTCATCAACTCCAGTCGCCGTTTTCTCGTGCCCCAATCATCATCACATCAATGCTCCATCTTCGTTCCTTTCCCGCTCCTATTCGCTGTCCTACCGCCCTTCACGCCCTGCCCGCCTGGCCAATCTGCAGAATCTGGCCCGTCAGCGCCTCGTCGGCGCGCAGCACCGGCCACGACGCGCCGTCCGCCTTGGCCAGCGTCACCTCCAGCTTGGTGCCCAGGACCTTGTGCGTCGACTTGGCCGCGTCGATGGCGCCGTACAGCGGCACCTCGGTCGCGTAGCGCTTCGGCCGCGGCGCGTCCGTGGTGACCAGGTCCAGCGCGACGGCGCGCTCCCGGAACTCGACCTTGGCCGTCTCCTTGTTGATCTTTTTCAGGAAGAAGGACGCGATCACGCTCGAGGGGGTCTGGTAAAAGTCGTGTCTTTGCAGCGGGCGTTAGTCGAGCTGTCACGAATGAAGAGAAAAGAAGACAAAAAAAAAAAAAAAAAAGAAAGCGGCGTGTTGGATCGGCGTTCCTTACCTGACCGTCTCCAGCTTCTCCTCGGCATCGGCGCCCCCGGCGTCACCGCCGCGGCCCTTCTTGCCGCTGCCGACAAACAGGTGGCGGTCCTTGGTCACGCAGCCCTCAATCTTCATGAATTGGTCAAACTCGAGGACGCGTCGCTTGCAGCAGCTGTAACCCTTGCTGCCCTCGTGGAAGATGGGCACGCCCGGGTGGTGCACGCACGACTCGCCCTCGCGCGCGGCGCCCTTGGCGTGTGTCTTGCCGCAGGTGCGCCGGCGGCAGGTCGCGCCGTCCGGGATCTCGAGGCTCGGGTCGTCGTCGTCGGACTCGGGCGGCGGCGGCGGCGGGGTGGACGCGGCCTGCGCAGTGGGGATCGGCGTGCGGCGCGGCGCGGCGGAGGCGGTCAGCTCGGCAATCTTCTTGGCGAGCGCGGCGTCGTCCTCCTTGGGCTTCTCCTCCACCTCGGGCGGCTTGTCGGTCGTCGAGTGCGTGCCGACGGTGCAGGGCGGGATGGTCATGAACTCGTCAAAGGTGAGGACGCGGGGCTTGCAGCATTTCCATCCTATTTTTAAAAGGCATTAGCTGCACAGGCCCTGGCGATTCTTGTGGATAGCTGCTTCCATAAAAAAACAAAACTCGTCGCGTACCCTTTTGTCCTTCGTGGAAGATGGGAGGCCCGGGATGGTAGTTGCACTCTTCGGTGTCATCAGTGAAGAGCTTACCACAGCCCTGGTGCACGCACTTTTCCGCCATTGCGTGCGATTGTTGTAATATAAGTGCACTATGAGTTAGCTTGCACACACAATCTCCTGTGACTCTCCGTAGCTGTCGTTTGGTGTTTGGTCTGTTGAAAAATGTTGAAAGCGCTGGAGGGGTGGGATCTTCTAGAAGCAGGCTTAATTTTGCCGCTTGGGGAGCTTCACTTGACGCCATTGCAGGTTCACCGCCTACCCGATCGAGTGCGGGGTTCCCATCTTGACGGTTGCATCTTTCACCACGGCACAGGAGACTGGATGCAGAATCCATCATGTTACATCTTGCTACATCGTGCTACCACATATATTCTTCGTTTATCCTTGATGCTTCATTGACCCCAAAAAGCAATGTATTGCGCCGAAGTCGGCGTCTTTGTCACGCAACACACTCGAGGATGATTTGGCTCGTCTTGTGTGACAATCAAGGTATCAGAATTTCACAAGGGAAAACCCCCAATTTTTTTCCATTCTGTCGTACACGGCTCTCCAAGTGAAATTATTCATCTCCAACCCGTCTAGTCAACTGGACAGAGTACATGCGCATCAATTGCTCAATGTCTCCGTCTAATGAGCCGCCACAACGTCCCGATGCGCTTGAACTCCCTGAGTATTATCCCTGACATTCGTTTTTCTAAACAATTAACTTGGTGCGTTATTGATTTAGGGCGCTATACTTAGAATAGGCAACAGTCCTCTTTCGAGTCCCCCCCCCGTGTACAGCAGGCTTTTGTTCACCTCCTGGCTGGCCGGAGCCAGGTCCAACGCATGGTATCCCGAGAAGAAGTTGACCGGCTTTAATCCCATCGTCATCTTCTCACTCGGCATCACCGGCCAGTCCTCCACGCGTGGGTTGTGCGTCGAACCAAACGTGTGCCACACGACAATGTCCTCATCACGCACCGACTCCGTCTCCCCCCCCCGCCTCCTCCTTGCGCGCCGCAATGCCCGAGGCCAACCCGTCGCCGCCGGACGACTGCATCCTAAACCGCCGCGCGGGAAAGTGCTCCTCGTCGCGGTGCCGCGTGACCCAGACTGCGTGCGCCGCAAACTCGGAGCGCCGCGCGTGGAACGACTCGGCGTGCGCCAGCAGCGGCTGGCTGTAGAACGGCACCAGCCGGTACCCGACCGGCGTGCCCGTCACCGGGTTCACCCTGCCCTCGTTGACCACGGTGAAGGTGCGATCCTTGGCAAAGTCGAGGTCGAACCCGCCCTCCTCCTCGACCGTCCTTCGCCGCGTCACGTACCCGACGCCGAACGGGTTGACCTCGGCATCCCACGGCAGCGCCTCCGATTCCTCTCCTCCACGACCACCGAGTTGCGGTGCCCGTCCACCGCCGGGTCGATGCGCAGGCAAAACAGGTGCTGGTGGTTCGGCGCCACCACCCCCGGCGCCACCACCTTCCCGTACCGCGCCGTCCCCTCCGCCGCCGCGCCCCAGTCCGGGCGCGTCGTCGTCGTCGTCGTCGTCGTCGTCGTCGTCGTCGTCGTCGTCGGCACCGTCGACAGGATGCCGGTCGCGCGCACCTCAAACGCCAGCGCCGCGTCCTGCCCGAGGTGCCACGCGAATGCGTAGTCGTAGTTGCTGACCGTCGCGATGCTCTGCAGCACCAGCACGCGCGCCCCGTGCGGAGGCTGGTGTGCTTCCACAGCACGCCGTCGTCCTGCTCGTGCACGCAGACCACGTTGGCGCGACGCACCGGCCGCCCCGTCGCCGGGTCGCAGTGGTGCGCATCCAGGTAGGTGACGGTGCCGAGGCAGTCGCAGCTGAGACGCAGGTCGTTGGCGGTCACGCCGGGCGCCGTCGTTGCCGAGGTTGAAGGCGGCCTTGCGCAGCAGGGCGCGCGGGACGGCGCAGGTAGTTGCCTGTAGAGGTTAATGATGGCATGGCTGAAGAGGCAGCAAGAATTGGAGATGTTGAAGTTTAATTAAACGCTATTTACGTAGGCCCCTTACTGCATCCGGCCAATCAATCAGAGGCCAAAACGCCAAGGGACACTTTACAACGCCGAAGCGCAGAGAGTTGGCGATGGCGCTCTCTCATCGTCGTCGCCGCCGCAGCTGGATATTATGCGCGATTGTGAATTGAATTGCACCAGGACTTGCCCGCCGCCGTCTCTTTGCTTTCTTTTCTTTCCTGTCTCGGATCCTGCACTCAGTGGCGCGATACCCAGAAAGTGAGGCTGTTCAATAACGAACTCTAGCTAGCTATAATATTTTGCTTTACACAAACCTTTTCGTCCATCAAATAAGAAATTAATTCTGCAATCATTTCAGCGCAGTGATTTTCCTGTTGACGGGCATTGACTGGTCTTGTCTGTGTCGAATACCTCCGAAATCTGTCGTCTAATATGAAAGTGTCTCTGTTCAACCAAGACATCCATCAACTTTCGTAGTCTGTCTCAGTCTGTAAACAAGACACGACAAGAAATACGAAATGGAATCACCGCCAACGACTTGGCGCCGGAATCTCTCCCGCTTGGGCCGACTAGTGATCCGTCCCGTCTCGTTGGCTGATAAGACGAACGCCGCGCCACATGTCCGTCAGATCGCATCTCTGCAATGCGCGCAAAATATAAACCCTGATCCAATTCGAGGGACGCGTTACACATGACCGGGCGGTCAGCGATGCCCGTCGCCTGTCTCAACGGCCTCTGGAATGCGGGGGCATTGTTGGCCCTTGTATCCGTAGAGACTCCCCAGCTCCTCCTCATCGGCATTCGCATTCTGCCGTCTGCCGTCTGCTATTGGATCGGCATCATCCCATCTCTCTCTCCGCGAATCCGAGGCATTGCTTGGCCTGCCGCTTGCGGCTAGCTGACCACCCAAACAGACAGGCCATGACGGTAACGATCGGTAGCACAATGACGTGATGCATCTGTGCTTCTGGATCGACGGGCCGGACTAAAGCGCACTCAAAAACCACCGGTTCCCAGGATAGCGCCAGTTGTGATTTATCCGTCCGTCCATTCGCCGCATTTGAATCAGCAACTCTTTGGTCATCATACCATGTCAGACCAAGACAAGCCGAGACGCTCGACTGACGACGGCGTCACCGAAGTGCCGTCCAATCATGTCACCACCAAGGCAACTCTCAAGGACCGGCATCTTTACATGATTGCCATGGGAGGTACCCAGCACAACCCTCGTCTCTCGGCAGCCTCAGGCATAAGCGCCCCCAGCTAACCCCCTAGCATGACCCTCCACACAGGCTGCATCGGCACCGCCTTCCTCGTCGGCTCCGGTCGGACCCTCAGCCGCGGCGGCCCGGCCCTCACCCTTGCCGGCTTCGCCACCACCTGCCTCGTCGTCTGGGTCTTCGCCACCCTGCTCTTCGAGCTCGCCGCCGCCCTGCCCCTGCGCGGCGCCGGCGCCGACGCCTACGCCACCCGTCTGCTCTCCCGCTCCTGGGGCTTCGCCCTCGGCTGGAACTACTGGTACGCCTACGCGGTCCTCGTGCCTTTTGAGATGACCGCCGCCGCCCTCGTCGTCGGCTACTGGTCGCCCCCCGTCTCCAACGCCGTCTTCGTCACCATCCTGCTCGTCGTCGTCGTCGGGCTCAACTACCTGCCCGTCGCGCATTCTGGCGAGGCCGAGTTTGCGTTTTCCTCGCTCAAGCTGAGCATGCTGATCGGCATCATGATCCTGTCCGTCGTCATTGCGGCCGGCAGCGGCCCAAACGGCCATGCCGTGGGGTTCCGGTACTGGCACGACCCGGGCCCGGCAAACCCGTGGATTGTGTCCGGCGGAGGAGGCAAGTTCGTGAGTTTCATAGGTGTTCTCGTCAGCGTCGTTCTACCAGTTGAGTCCGATGTACACACCGCACCACTGCTTCTACTTACCTCGTTTCAAGCTCTCTTTCCTGGGTGAAATGGTCGCCATCTGCGGCGGCGAAACCAAAGACGCCCGGAAATCCATTCCCCGAGCCTCCAAGGCGCTCATCGTCCGTCTCATCTGCTTCTCTGTGCTCCCCATCTTCTTCGTCACCTTGATCTGCCCATCCAACGCGCCCGAGCTCACGTCCGGCGGCGCTGGTGCCGGATCCTCGCCCTTCGTCATCGGCATCAAGATGGCCGGCATCCGCGTCCTCGACCACATCGTCAACGCCGTGATCCTCTGCTCCGCCTGGTCGGCTGGCAACGTCTACCTGTACCTGGCGTCACGCTCCCTCTACTCGCTCGCGCTGGCCGGCAGTGCGCCCAAGATGTTTGCCCAGCGCAACAGATGGGGTGTGCCCTACTGGGGGGTCACGAGCTGCGCGGCCGTGGCCTTGCTCGCATACCTCAATGTAAGCTCCAGTGCCGGCCAAGTCTTTACCTGGCTTGTCAATATGATCAACATGGCGGCCTTCTTCTCATGGATCCTGGTGTCGTTCGCCTATCTCCGCTTCCGCGCGGCCATGGATGCCAAAAGTCTCGATCGAGCGACACTCCCTTATATCTCCTGGTACGGCAAGCCGGGCGCTTGGCTATGCATCATCTACTTTACCATTATCGGATCACTGAATGGCTTCGACGTCTTTTTTCCCGGGCATTGGAGCATTTCGGACTTTTTGACAGCATATATTGGGACAGTATTATTTGTGGTCCTGTATGTTGGTCATAAGATGACTGTCGGGAGAGAAGATGCGTGGGTGATCCCAGTCGAACAAGTTGACCTATGCTCTTTACACGAAGAGGCGGTTATCGAGGCGAGTGTATTGCCCGATGAAGGGAGCTCTCGTGCGAAATCCAGGTTCTTTGACAAATCGGCAGGCACGAGAGGGTAGCAGTCACCCCATCGCACTTTGAGCTGGCCGTGTTTGGCATTTACGAGTACATCCATGGGGACCTCCCCGCGGCCTTCCTCCGAATCGTCCTCACAATGTCATTTTCCATATTGTTGATGTTCTGCTCAAAGTTCGCGTCGTCTTGCAAGTACCGGGACTTTTGGCGGCGTTCGAACCAAAGCCAACTGGCAACGAGAGCTGCCGTGACAGGGATCGTGATGACGAAGTAAATCCACAGGTTGGAACTAACAGCGCGCTCAGCTATATATAGTACGAGTTAGATTGTGGAAAGGGAAGCGCAAAAGGACGCCCACGCACAGTTTTGAAAGTTGAAAAATGTCATGCTAAAGATGGATGCGAGGTAGGATCCGGGTAGGAACAGCGTAGCCATGAGCGAGATGGCCTTCATGGCCGTGCCGTCACGCTTACTTGCCTGCGCCACCTTGGCCATTTCAAGACCGAGTCGAGAGTCTCGCTGTGACATGATGTTGGACAACTAACATCCCATGTTAGTCGGCTTCATCCCCATGGCAGTGGTAACCAATGCAGGGTCGCGTTACCGTTTCCCTCTGCAGCCTGAGCCTCTCCAGCGTGGTGTCCCTGTAGTGCTCCAGGCCGGTAAGCTTGGCCTGCGTGAATTCCAGTCGGGAGAGGAGACTGTCGTGCAATTTCTGGAGGCTGTCTGTCCGAAGAGCAGCCACGGCTCCTGGTGAGGCGGTGTACATATCCTCCTCCTGTACGAGGCCCTCCAAGTTCGCGAAGAGCCTCATTCCCTTGCCCATCCTGTCTATGAGCGCTGAGTACAGCGGCGGCGGCCGCCACAGCACAACGGCGTAGCACTCGGTCAAATCTTTGGCGATGACATCGAGCGATGATATCACATCGTTGTAGCGGCTATTCTCCTCACTCTCACCGCGCATGGCGGTGAAGTTTTCAATGTGCCTCAACCAGGTACGCGCCTCACGCTGGCGTTCATCATTGTTCTCGGCAAGGTCGTATGTTAGGAAGGCGACAGGCAGCGCCATCGGGTGGCCGGCCAGGGCGGGATTGGCACGCAGCTGCTGCAGAATCCGTCCCAGGTCCGAACTGGGAGTCCCTCTGACGAAGACGTTGGTGATTTTGGTCTTGAAAGAGTGGGACAATACCATCTCAAAGCCGCGTGTCTTGCCGGCTTTTCGAGTGTCGGACTTGCGGTAGATGATCTCTAGGTCCAAGTGTCAGCAAGCAAACGGTTATTCTGCTACAGGGGCCGTACGCAGACAGGGGTCGCTGTTGTGGCGGTTATAGTGATGCCAAAAGAAGGGCCCGACAGCAGCAGTCGTCTCTATATGCTTGGTGGGAAGGCACATGACACGTACCATGGCCTCGTAGTCATCCTTTTGGACAGATATGACTTTGGGCATAAGGGTATCTGCGTGGTGAGCATTCTGCTGTACTCTACTGCGTATTAGAATAGATTTCGCGATAGGGCGGTTGATGGAGTAGATATTACATGAGGCGTATGCCTGAGAGCAGTTGAAGGGCGCTGGGGAGGTTCTCCGGTGGCGCAAATTCGCCCTATGTTTTGGGTGTTGGCAAAATTTGCGAGAACCACGTGGTTTCTAATACCTTTCGGTGCAGGAAATCATTGAAAGCGTCTTCCGGGAGCGTGGTTTCTTGATTGACATCATACAAGGGGTCCTTGAGGATGCATCAGTTCTCTGTGCAGCCAGCGCTCGAGGCCGTCCCGTATGGACTCACGGAGTAGTTGAATATCTCAATGCAGGTCGTTTTTTCGATCAAAGTGCGGAAGGCGTCTAGCTTTTCTCTGAACAAATAGTCGTCTATTGCATCCACCGTCTCCATCGTCAGTCAATTCTATGCAAACGCCTGTGTAGATGTCGCGAGAGGGTTTTGTTCAGCTGGTCGGCATCCCTGTCAGCCACCTATGCACGTGTTTGCAGGTGCACTTGCCACATGTGGCTGTGGGATAGAATGACTGCTAATAAAAGATCTGGAGCCTTGATTCACTGTCTAACTAATCTATTCTTGTCTTGCTTTTTTGCTTCTCATCATGAAACCTTCAACCAAGACCCGGCGGCAACAGACCCCAGTCCGGCCTGCGTGCTGACGACCCGCTTGACTTGCTGTTCAGCCTTTTCCGAAGCACAGAGTACTGCCGCCGCATTTGGGCGATAGTCTTTGGCGCCCAGGATGCGCACCCTGCCTGGTGACGAGGTTTTCTTGTCGACAATAATCGCAAGGAAGCCACGGCGCGGCTTGCTACCGACATCGCTGCCGACATCGCTGCCGAGGTTTCGCAGAAACTCCGAGAGGAGAAGGTCCCGCGGGGTCGTGAATCAATTTGTCGACACTCGGACACGTGTATCCTGAGGAGATAGATGCGAACATGAACATAATGAGTAACTGTTGCGTTGTGCTGCAGCAAGTTACTTGGGATCGATGGAGTGTTTGCAAAGGCGTCAGATTCAAGATTCAAGGGGCCGTGTCCAACTCATCATGCAACTTGCCGGTCAGCCGCTGCGATTCCGGCACAGTCTTTCCGCAGGAATAATCAGTAAGGAAGGGTAGGGTGTGCCAAGTCTTGCCTTGGGTGCCTAACAAGAACGAGCAGCGGACAAATTGCGGTGCTGCACTGCAAATATGCATGTTGGTGGCTGAATAAGGGTTCCTTGTAACACCCAGACTGCACGCTGCCATCACACACACGCAGACACACACACACACACCGTAAGATGAGACCCTCCCTTTGTCCTGGCCAATTAACTGGCCTATTAACATGACAACGTGCAGTTCCGATGAGAGAAATATTAAGCATAATAAGGCTTTGCCCTCCCCATTTCCAGAGTACAAGAGCCCTGTGCCCCCATTTCTCCCCACGCACCCTGTTCTGTTGGATGACTTGCACCAAGCCACAGCTCGATCAGCTCTCGACATCATGGCTCAGTACTCAGTTGGCATCACAACTTTGACCGTCGGCGCCGATTCAAAGACCACACGAGTGTATGGGCTGCTGTTTCACGGAGGAACTGCCACGAACTGGCCGGCGACCCTCACGTCAGTTGCCTTGCAGAATGGACAATCCATCACTTCCGTCGCTGCCACTACGGAAACCATTTATGATACTAGTGGCCGGCCCAGCACAACGAGCACCTTCGGAGCACTACAATCTGGCGGGAGCCTAGTACCTTGGTCTCCGGGCTCGATAGGTTTGGCTACCTCCATTACCGATGCTGCCACTTCGCCGTCCCCGCCAACCCCTACGTCGGCTTCGTCCAGCCAAACCAAATCAGCGTATACTGCTACTCCAACCGAGACATCCTTGGTCACCGCTCCCACATCCACAGGATCCGACACAAGCCAGCACGCAAGCTCGGCGTCCAGTCCAATCGCCCAGGCTTCAGCAGGGTCTGTCTCGTCGCCTTCACCTGGAGTCTCGTCTGGCGCCGCCGCCGGAATCGCCATCGGATGCCTCCTCATCGGCCTCGCCCTCGGTCTCCTCGCCGCCTTCCTCCTCGTCAAGCGCCACGGCAAGCGTCACGGCTCGGGCGCCCCCCTCACCGCCGCGTCGTCCTCCAAGTCAGGAGGCGGGCCGTACCTTGAGCCCGAGGCCGCGTACAACGCCTCGGACAAGGCTAGCGCCTCGGTCGGCCCGCGCCTGGACCAGTTCTTCCTGCTGCAGGCGACGCCTGACCGGACCCTCGTGCAGGAGACGCGGTCCATCAGCGCGCTCATCGACGAGCACGTCGAGGGCCACTACAGCCACGACCAGCCCCTGCCCGGCGTCGACGCGCCAACCCTCGCCTCCGCCCTCGCCCACCTCGGCTTCCCGCTGCCCGCGGCCGACGGCAGCGGCAGCGGCAGCAACACGTCCTCGTCGCTGCTGGACGCGCAGGAGGCGGCCGCGCTGTGCCTCGATCCGCGGAGCCGTCGTGTCGTCCTGCGCCACATCATCACCCGCGTCCTCCTGGACAGCATCGACGTGCGCTCGCCGCGACCGTCGCTGCTGCCGGCGCCAGTGGCCACGTTTCTTCGCGCCATGCCGGCCGAGGAGACGGATCGCTTCGGTGATCCCCAAGGTAAGACAGTCCCCCCGCCCCCATGCCCATTCCCTCACCAGACGGACAGAGCAAGAGCAGGACGCCACGCATGTCTCAGGACTAACAAACAACGCTCGCTCGCTAGCAAACGCCCTGGCCCTTCGCGAGTGGCGCAGGCTCTCGGCCTTTCTCCTGCACCCTTGCCGCAGCCAGCGGACAGCCCTGCCAGCCGACGACGACGTGGTGGCGGCGCAGGCGAGGGACCTGGCCGCCTCGCTCAACGGCTTCCTGTCGTACTTTGTGGAGGAGCGCCCGCAGCAGCAGGTGGGCCACCTGCGGGTGGTGATTGAGGAGTGCGCCAAGCTGGGATGCCTGCTCTTCTCGCATCCCAGCGACTGGGAGTTTGTCTACGAGACGGGCGCGCGAGGCGTCGTGGTGGAGGCTGGTCTGTGCAAGCTGCAGGGTCGGGACGGGGCGGGAAAGCCTTGTCCGGAAATGCTCATTGAGCCGGTGGTTGTGTCTTTTTAATGAATCCACGTGTCAAGTATCAATCGGTATGAGGGCTGTTAAGTGTACATGGTATGGTATGTATGGAGACGGAGGAAAAGGGGATGCTGGTTGGTAACTTGCAGGCAGGCAGGCGGGTGCATGTATGAGCGCTTGCAGAACTCACTGCATCTCGTATAACTACTAATAATAGCCGAATGCAATAAACACTACAAATTTATTAATCGCGGGTGACTGCAGTTGCTCAAGTGTGGCTGCCAATTGTCGCACACAGAAAACGGGTAACAAAGCCCAAAACCCCTCTTCCGCCAGCCAACCAAATTTAGGGCCAAATAATGCTGCATATGCAGTTCATATCAAAATGGAACATGCTGGGGACAAATATGTCGCGTTTTTTTGGGGCAAGTCTGCCTGGACAGTTGGTCTACCGGCTTGCATTGGCTTCACTTGGGGCAAGGAGGGTGGGTGTTGAAGATTGCTTTTGCTCTGGTTACAATACTATTCTCCAATTTTGCTTGGTACTGAATAAATCTCCGAAGGCTTATTTAGAGGTCAAGGGCAATTTCTTGGAAAATTTGTTGGACTATTAATGGCAGTCAGTAACAGCCAGGCCACCAGCACTGGGCAGCAGTCGATTTGGTATTTGTGAAAAAGAAAAAGGGGAGTATTACTAAATTTTACCAAGAGAAAGTTTAAAGCTTCATCCCTGAAAAAAACACAGACAAAGAACCCCTTTGTCTAAAAAAGAAAAAAAAGAAACCCCGAAAAACTGATCATCCCTTTGCGCCCCCCCGTAAGGCTGCTGCTGGCTGAGGAGATGAAACATGTGGATTTATTTTTGACTATTCACTTCCTTCCCTCGGATTTCCCAATTTAGTAAGCATGATTGAAGCAATATTAAATATTACTCACTCTCCAGCCGACCACGAGTATGACGCCCGGGACGATGGCCTCACGGAACCAGACATGCAAGCTCTCTAAGCCTTTGTCGGCATTTACATCGACGATTGCGGACCTGCAGCGTTAGTGAAAGGCGGCACTCGCAGCGGCAGCTTCCGCAGAGTCTGCCGGGTCTCCTTTTTCATCGTGCTATCCGGACGCCTCCGGCAGCTCGCTGAATCGGCCCCGTACAAACCCGGTCGACTCGGACGGACGCCCAGTTCCAGTTCCGTACGTTCACCGGACCTGGACATGCGCAGCACGGTCATCGAGGCAGAAGCAAAAATGAGCAAAATCTCTGATTCGATTGTTTTTTTTTTTATATATAAATATTGTACAACAGACAAACAAACAAAATCAGTAGCCATCCGTCCGCAATCTCTCTCATTTGTCCCTAGCATTGGCCCGTAGGCATTCCCCAAGTACCATGGCCAACTCCAGAGATACATTTACTTTGCGCCGGTAGCTTTGGAGGTGCTCTGATTTCCATTGCCATTGCCACCTCCCGTGCTCCCCGGGACGTCGCGCGCCACCTGGACTGCTTTTCCAGCCATCTCCAGGAGTTGGGCCTCCTCGTCGGTGGGCAGCTTGATTGACTCGGGCATTTTCGTAGAAGATGGGTCGGTTTCGCGGAAGACTATTTTGAAAGATCAGAAATCTCAATTTCCATAGTATAGACAAGCTTCTTCATACGTTGTTTGGTGTAGAATGCGTCGCACAAGGTTGGATTGTATGGTACGGCTCGGGGGCTGCGAGCTTCTTGTGCTTGCTGGCAATCGTCCGGATATTCTTTTTTCATGGGAGCTGTGCCGTCTTTTATAGGCAGAGGAATCCTTCGATAATCATAGCTGGCTGGACTGACGGGATAGGTAGCGCTGGCCCATAGACACAAGCACAAAGTGTATATATGTACGACACTAAAGTCTGTGAACCACATCACCAATTCAAACAGATGAAACTTGACGGTTGAGTCCTCACGTTGTACATTGTCAGCATCACAATGAACTCAATAATCTGCAAAGGATATTGAGCAACACATTCCAAGCGCCACATCACAGAAAGGGCCTTGACCCGTGCCACAGAGATGGCCAGTGCCGAATCACACACAGTGCATCTGAAGTCACCTACATGATCTAGCTGCCGACTATAGGATAGTTCACAGCGCTTGATTGGTAAGTCAGGGGTCTCTCTGCCGATTTCTCTGACTGATGGGGATGGATGTCCTGGTCAAGGCGTAATATCCTACAGCAAGCCTATGGGGAGGCAAGTCGCTCCTACCGAGAGTGTCCATGTTTATCTAGGTATCTACCGCTAGGGAGGTAGTAGAAGCAAATAAATATGCTAAATTCAAAACACCCCGGTCTCGGCGTGCACTGGTTCTTACAGAAGAAGCAGGTGCAGCTTGAAAATACCTGCCACCATCCATCCTCAAGGGCCTCGCTTCGCGGCCACCAAAAGCTGCTTCAAAGCACCATCAGAATTTCCTCCAAAAGAAGTATTAAAATATCTCATGACTCCTAGCTTCCGAAATCACCGAACCAACGATGACTAAATCTCCAGTCATGGCGCCTGGCACTCTACCAGTTCAGGGCATTGCAGTACCGAGGGAAGAGCCGAAGTCGCCCATGACCAACCCGCTTGAACAAAATGACAATAACTTAGCAGCGCAAAAAACAGCCTTTTATCCAAAGATGCTGTCCGTGAAAGACAACAACGTGCAAACAGAGCGGCCAGAATCCTTCATAACCAACCCATTTGAAGGGGACGATGCTATACCTGAACCAGCAGATAGGATGGGCTTTTACTTGCAACATCATTTCAACAAGGACAAGTCTATACCTGTGAAGCAGCCGGCCTCGGCCATGGCCAACCAGTCCCAGACAAATCATGCCGCACCAATACAAAAGCCGACATGTTGGACGACGAACCCGCACATGAGAGGCAGCGATGCTCCGATACAAGAGACGCCGCCACCGTCGTCTTCATCTACCAACGTAGCCACGGGCACAATGTATTCGTCCATGAAAGCCGTCTTCATGCTGACCGACGAGATGACCAAGGAGCTCCTGGCCATCCTCAGCATCATCGCCTCCAGCGGCGGCGCGACAGTGCACAAGG
This sequence comes from Cordyceps cicadae, assembly GCA_002968875.1. Lineage (NCBI taxonomy): Eukaryota > Fungi > Ascomycota > Sordariomycetes > Hypocreales > Cordycipitaceae > Cordyceps > Cordyceps cicadae. The sequence goes on along the minus strand of MWMN01000116.1, from coordinate 22,918 downwards.
ACGACCTCGCCGCGCCGCTGCTCCGCCTAAACGAGCTCATCGAGCACGCCGGCTTCGAGGCCCAGAACGGCCTGACCACCGGCCTCCGGCTCGACCGCCGGGACGTCGAAGCGCGCCTCCGCGCCCTCGCCGTCCAGCACGCCCGGCTCCTGACCGACCGCGACTCCCTCGTCGAGAAGTGGCAGGAGGCCGCGCTCGTCATGCACCTCCCGGCGGATCCCGACTTCTTCGCGCGCACATGCCGCATGGGCGAGGACCTGGACGACACGCGGTGGCGCATCGTCAACGCCGGGAGGGACGACCACGTGGAGCGGTCCCCGGAGCGTCGCGAGCCGCAGAGGACCAGCGGCGAGGACAGCTCCTCGCAAGAAGTGCCGACGCTGGTGCAAAGCGACGGATGGAGCGGTCGGGAAAACACGCTCGATGGGTGGCAGGACAGTCACCCCAAGACGGCGTCAAAGAGGTTTGACCCGAACTGTGACATGAACTGTGACAAGGGCGCACTCGCGACGCGGCCGGGCACAATTCCGAGCAAGTGCACTTTTCTATGATTGCTGGCGAGGATTGCCCAAAGCCGTAGTTTGGCGTCGCCGAGAGCGTGGCACATTGGCTTTGCGTAATCATTTGCAAGTGGCGGCGGGAATCCTTCCACAAAGAATCTCTCTTTACTTGGCGCAGCGAAGAATACAATGCCTTTTGTTCAGACACACTACCAGATCACGGTTACACAAAAAGCCAAGCACCCAGCGAAAAAAAAAAAAAAAAAAAAAAAAATCAAATTGGTATTTTTTCCTTCTCTATGAGATTATGATGACTCCTTTTTTTTCCTCCCCAGCGTAGGCCGCTTACTTGCGCGAGCGCCACTTGAGATGGCTCGGGTCCAGCTTGACGCCGCCAACGTTGATGTGCGTCAGGACGACAATGGCCATCCAGACGAAGCACAGCGTCGGCATGACCCACGGCGTCTGCAGCCAGTCGAGTCGGCTATCGTAGTTGTACCACACCATCGTCGTCAGGCCGGTGCCGAGCGCGAGGCCGAAGATGATGACCTGCCGGATCAGGTTCCAGCCCTTGGGCACCTGCCCGTCGGTGAGCTGCTTGAGCGCCAGCACGAACACGATGACGCAGGCGGCGCTGATGTACGTGTACGCAAACTGGGGGTCCGTGTCAGTCCAGATGGTGGCCCGAGAATTAAAAGGACAGCATTTCTAGGGGGAAAAGAGGGGTTGGGGTTGGGGTTGGGGTTGGACTTACCACCAGGGCGTAGCGGTTCCAGTTGTCGTCCTGCAGCTTGAACTGGAAGCCCTCGCGGTCCTTTGTCTCGAGGTCTTTGTTCTTGGACTCGATCTCGCCGGAGATTTCGGTGTTGAAGGCGCGGAAGATGTTGTTGGCCATGGCAACGGCGAGGGTCCCCCCGGCATACCCCAGGGTCTTGTAGTTGGCGAGATCAGCGTCCGTCAGCTTCAGGTCACTATCGAACGTCTCGTCAGCGACCGTGCGGGCGACCGTGGGCCAGAAGGTGTCCGGCAGCGAAGAGATGTTGCGCAGCGCCGTGTCGATGACAATGGTCGTGCTCTCCAGAACGGACGGGTAGTCCTCGAGGAAGCCACGCACCGAGGCGTTGACGCTGGAACTGATGGCAAAGGTGGTGGCCTGCCCGGCAGCCACCTCGGGGAGGTCGGTCGGATCGGCAACGTCGAAGGCGACGATGAGCTGGCGCGCAATCTTGGCCCAGATGAGCATCTGGGTGAAGCCCTGCATGAACAGGACGAGGGCGAGGTGGAAGGGGAAGTGCAGCGCGACCCAGGCGTTGCGCCGGAGGGCCGGGAGGTGCGTCTTGGCGCCGAGCCAGTCAAAGTAGACGAGGAAGACAAAGTAGATGGTGGCGGCGGCGGCGGTGACGAGGCCGATGGTGGTGGTGTCCCAGGCGTGCCTGTTCTTGACGATGACGAGCACCTTCTTGGAGATGCTCTCGATGCCCTCGCCGAGGATCATGACGGTGAGCAGGCCGAGGCGCTTCATCAGGTGCGTGCGGCCGAGGCTGAGGATGGGCGAGTAGTTGGAGAGCAGCAGGCTGGCGACGCCCTCGGCGCCGGAGACGCAGTACCAGGTGACGTAGGCGCGGCTGCGGTGGACCTCACTGAAGCGCCAGGTGAGGCCGAGGTAGACGGCGGCGGCGGCGGTGTAGATGGTCATCTGGGCGAGCAGCGGAAAGCGCGTGGTGCGGTAGCGGCGGACGTGGAAGGCCATCCAGGCGTACTGGCCCATGAGGTTGAAGCGGGAGATGGCGAGGATGATGGCTGGGGAGGGGGGGGTTGTTAGCTCACGTTGACGGCAGACTCAGGTTGCGAGGGTGGCGTACACATGGACTGCATGGTGGGCACGTCTTGGGTCGTCGGGTTGAACTTGGGAGCGACGACGACGAAGCCGATGAGGACGCCGAGTTGGATGGCCGTGTTGAGGCGTGCTGCGATGACTGTTAGTTGGGCGTTTGCTGACTGGTCAGACGACCCGTGGCATGCTTGTATACACACAGAAGATGGAATCCGTGGCATATCTCACGTCAAACAGCGTCACATTGAACCAGGTCACCCAGAGCAGGCAGAAGAAGCCGATGGAGGCCTTGAAGCTGGCGTGGTTGGTGACGGTTTTGGTATCGCAGTAGGCGTTGTACGTGGCGGCGAAGAACAAGTCGTAGAAGATTTCGAGCAGCGTCGGTTCCTCGTGCTACAAACAGACTTCGGTCAGTCTCTCTCTCTCTTTCTTTCTCTCGCTAGCTCTCTACTCTCAACGTCCGGCTAGGGCCATACCCGTTGTAGCTGGGGATAGTTGTCCGGGTGCCGACGGTGGTCGGGTGCGTAGCGTTCATGGTCGAAGCTGCGGTTCTCCTCGACATCGTGATGGTCGAGGTGGTTGTCGGCCGCGGACTTGATGGGCGTGGAAAAGACCTTGAGGCGCGTCGAGGGCACGGGTTCGTAGAGGGCCTCTTTCGACATTGTGTATTGGATTTGCGTTTGCGTAGCGTCAAGCCGCCGCTCAGCGCTCTGCTTGCTACTGTGGTGGTGAGGATCGAGCGTGAGAAGGTCAGGTCGGGGACGCAGTCGCAGTCGAACGAGTCAACGTTGTGAGACGCATCCCGGGGCTCCATTATATGAAAATCAAGAGCAAGGGCCCATCAAGGCCATGTTGCACCACATGTGGAACGAATTGCTCCGAGTCATCTCTCCGGACGCACTGCCGCAGCAAATAGCTGCCAAGTAGTTAGTGTTGTCTGTGTTGAGGTAACTAGCCTGTAACGTCAAAGGCTGTGATTTGTACGGATACTCCGCAGGCTGAACACCTAGGGCTTCAGAGTCGGCTGTGCACTATAACAACACTATAAAAGTTAGTAGTTTAGTGGATCTTGCCAGTCCCACAGAGGGGGGGAGGGCAGAACATTGTTGAGCCTGTCTTTTTTGGAGTCTCGTCTCATCCACAGTCTGCTGCTTTCCTGTGAGCCTTGCATAAATGTAGGTAGGGGTCTATTATTTAGTGTTATAATAATTATAGAGCCTAGACCCCGTCACGCTTCGCTAATAATAATGGCTTCTACAGCGATAGACGACCTGCCCGGCAAACTAGGCACTAAAGATATTTTGCAGCCCCATCTTGGCCAATGAAGATTCACGGCGAAAGCCGAATGCAACAGGACCCCTTCTGTCTCAATCCCAATCCCGTCGCCAGCCATGTACGTACTTGTACTGTACTGTATGTTGGTTGCCATCTTGCATCTTGGTGCTTACGGGATTGCCACAGCCGGGTTTCGCCCCAAACAGCAACAAGGACGAATAATCGAATAATAATAGATCAAGGCTGACGAGTCCTTTCCGATTCCTTTCCCCTTCCTGTTCCAGTCTACACCAATAGACGACGACGGCAATCAATTGAGAGACATGCATTTACTCATCACCATCCCCATCCGTCAACAGAGGAGGCAAGGCGCAACGGTTTCCCAGATAGGCAACTCACACCGGCAATTTTTCTCGATCAATGCGGGAGAAACGTTGCAAGTATTATTCTGATTTTGACATGACGCTTTTTCGGCCAACAGCGAGCCAGGGACAGGCATGGATAGGGTAGCACTCTCTAGTCCCCCCCTTTGGTGGGCTCCTTCTGCACCGCCACCAGCCCAGCGTCGAGTCACCCACCACAAAGCTCACCATCACCATCATCATCAGGCGCGCCTCGAATGTTGGTTCCCCATCCGGCCAGTTTCATTTCGTCGATGGATACCCATGACGCAAGCCTCCCTGCAACGGCACATTTGCCGAAGCCCCAAACGTGCTCTGTCCCGTTAGGGCTGCAGGCCAAAAAAAAAAAAAAAAAAAACTCCTTGCCGAACCAACCCCCGGCATAATGTACATGTGGCCAAGTAGTCAATACGAATAAAACAAGGGTCGTGGCGTCGTGGCTGGACAGGCCTCGGAGATCGTCGGCACACGGAACAACCGCTGCTGGAGACGGACTTGCATTCCTCATCATCATTATAGCCATGTTTGGTGAATTCTCTTCTTGCCTGAATGCCTTTGGCCGATGATAATAAAGGGTGCTCGATTCCTCCCCTCCTCGCCTTAGACAGATGGCGTCCGGGCCCGAGCCCCCCGAACTACCGGCCTGCGCCGTCCACCAACCGCCGCCAGTGGCGAACCTAATTTCTAGCTTATTAATTCAAGACCAGAGGCGTGACTTGCGCCAAGGAAAGTCGGCAGCGGTTGCGCCAGGCTTGACAAGTGACGGTGAGCAAGGACCAGCCACCTCCCCGATCGATAAGCTGCGGACCTGGCCATTGCAAGTGTACGGATACTATACCATGCATATAACAGAGTATCACTATTCGGAATATTATAACTGAACTTGCTAACTATACGCGTAACTGCTTTTCTGACGGGGGTTTTTTTTTCTTCAGTCGTCGACTCATGTGGCTGTGCGGAATGCTTCTTCCGAGCCAAGACTCTACACGCGTCGTCACTCCTGTGGAAAGACTTGCCTCACTTCTGATCAAAAGGCAGCCCGTTTTCTTCTCTAATCGACCCGTAAATAGCGAGCAACTTGGAATCCGGACCTCTCATCTCATTCACCCGCTCCGCGTGCGCCGTCACCGTGTCCAGCGTCCGCAGTCTCACACTGCTCTGCTGAGCCAGGTCGTTCAAATAGCCGTTTTCCTTGACGGCCATACTAATCGGCGCGATACTCTGCTCCAAAAGAATCAGCAAAATTCTTACCTAATATCCTGCTTTTATAGATTATGTACGCACCGTGGTCAGGTCGCTGTACGCTCCAGAGTGCAGCATCGCGAGCTGTCCGGCGCTCGGTCCCGGGATCATGGTCTCGACGAATCGTGCCAGCGTCTCCTTGGGAAGGCCAATCTTCTCGGACAGCACGCTGGCTTCGCAGAGGACCTCTATAGCAGAAAATCGCACAAAGTTGCCGACGAGCTTCAGCATGCCGGCCTCGCGGAGGGGCCGGTCGGCGAGCTCGATCGTGTCCTTGCATATCCTAGCCAGTTTCTGTCAGGCAGTGTGTCATCCTCGCACGACTGCACCTTGCAACTTACACGCCTTTGGTAAACGGTTCAAATTCCGCAATTGCATCGGACGGTCCGGCGAGAACGAGCGTTATTTGCCTCTCGACGGCCATGGCCACGCCCCCAAAGACTTGGGCCGCAATCAGCAACTCGGCTCACCCCATCCTTGGGACAGCGTACTCACTGGGACAAGCGATATAAGCCGCACCAAGACCTTGCAGCTTCTTTGCCTGCGCTTGGTTCGTATCGGGATGCACGGTCGACATGTCCACGAACAGCTTCCCCGAAGCGTCAACCTCGGCCGCCGCCGCGTCCACCACGCCGCTCACGGCCGCATCGTCCGCCAGGCAGAGGCAGACAATGTCCGCCCGCGAGACGGCGTCGGCCAGCGATCGCGCCGCCTCCATCCTGTCCGTCGCGGCGGCTAGGCGCTCTGCCTTTGCCGCGGTACGATTCCACACCAGCACGGGCTCCGCGAGCGGCGCGTGCCGGGCAAGGTTGATGCTGATGGCCTGCCGATAAGTCAGCCCTGGGCGTCCGTGTATAGTTCATAGAGGTGAGCGCACCTCGCCGATGCTTCCTAATCCAATCCAGGCAATTCGAGGCATCTTCGAGGTGAAAATTGTAAAAATCGCAAAGATGTGATCCAGGCACGGGATGGCAGCTGCCGACATAGGTCGTCAAAGCGTCTACAGAGCTACAGAGGGAGGGCGGTTTGGTTCCGCGCCTGTTCCGCGAGCAAAGCCGAGGTGGCTTGCTCGAGGCATGAGATGATCATCTTGCAAACGACGACGAAAATCAGGGAGATTGGATGATTCAGAGCCTCTGGTGTAAGCTGTGCTTCGCGCATGTGCATCAGCATGACGGAGGCGTCGCGGCAAGTAAACAGTCAACCGTTGTGCTTGAGAGGATAGCCGAAAGTAATAGGTATACGAATAGTAGGAGAATGAATCCCACTTTGCATCTTTTGCATGCCGACAGAACTGATGAGCAGTACAGACTGGCAGACAAGAAGTCTAGATAAAAGAAAGATGATTTTTTGCGTATTTAATTACACCTTTTCGACTTTTGCAACATTGTGTGCCTACTACATACCTCGATGCTACCTCCATAGATGGCAATAACCACTAATAATAAGGGAGCCATGGCGGGCTAAATTAGGCTCAAAGCCGACATCCATCATCCCATCCGCCCCTCCACATCATCCACAACCCCCTGTTTCTAGCCACCCATTGCTTCCGCATCATCACCCTTATCTCTCTTTTTTTTTGTTCTTTTTCTTGGGTCTTTCTGGGTTGCCATTGAATGATCGCTTAATCATGCTCCCATCGCGGCGGAGCATCTGGGCCGGCGCGCCTATTCTGGCGCTCCTCGCCCTCGTGCTCTTCGCGGGCGCCGTCACGGCCTCCATCGGCGACCAGCTGCCCGAGTTTCGAGACTGCATCCAGGTGCGTGGAACGGAGGCGCAGAAGCTGCACACGGCCACCCGACATGCTAACCCCGACCGACCTCAGGTCTGCGAGTCCGAAAACTGCCGCCCCGGCCACCAGACGCCGATCCGTACGTCCCATCTCCCTCCCTCGACAAAACAACGACTCCTCCCCCCGGGAACGCCGGACACATCTCAACAACCCGACGTCTCCAAGCTAACACCCCTCGCCTCCTCCTCCCCTCTCTCTCTCTCTCTCTAGCCCTGCACCGCCGCCTCCTCCTCTGGGACTGCCCCGCCGAGTGCGACCACGCGTGCCAGCACATCGTCACCCGCCAGCGCCTCGCCGCCGGCCACCCCGTCGTGCAGTTCCACGGCAAGTGGCCCTTCCGCCGGCTCCTCGGCGCGCAGGAGCCCGCCTCCGTGCTCTTCTCCCTCGGCAACCTCTCCGCGCACCTCGCCGGCCTCGCCAAGCTGCGCGCCAGCCTCCCGCCCCGCTACCCGCTCCGCCCCTGGTACCTCGCCCTCGCCCGCGTCGGCCTCGTCGCCTGGTCCGCCTCGGCCGTCTTCCACACCCGCGACTTCGCCGCCACCGAGCAGCTCGACTACTTCGCCGCCGGCGCCAGCGTCCTCTACGGCGCGTACTACGCGCCCGTCCGCGTCTTCCGCCTCGACCGGCCCCGGTGGCGCGGCGCGGTGCGCGCGTGGACGGCCGTCTGCGCGCTGCTGTACGTCGCGCACGTCGCGTACCTCAAGGGCGTCCGGTGGGACTACGGGTACAACATGGCCGCCAACGTGGCCGTCGGCGCGGCGCAGAACGTGCTCTGGACGTGGTTCAGCGTGAAGCGGTACCGCCAGGAGCGCAGGTTCTGGGCCGCCTGGCCCGGGTTGGTGGTCGCGTGGGTCATGTTCGCGATGAGCATGGAGCTGTTTGACTTTCCGCCGTGGCTCGGCGTCATCGATGCGCACAGCTTGTGGCATCTGTTGACGATTGGCCCCACGATCCTGTGGTACAAGTGAGTTTTGAGCCCGTGCTTTGTGAACCCTTGGTAGAGTTTTTGTTTGGCGTGGACGCTAATCAACTCGTTGCAGTTTCCTCGTTATGGATGCCACGGCCGACATGGCTTCGACGGAGAGGCTAAAGGCATAGAGTTTTTATAGAAATACGACGGGTGCTTGATCTCCGCCCAGGAGCCAAGTCACGTTGAGCATCACCGCAAATTCACACAAAACGTTGACATTTGTCAAGTCAATCAGTTGCATTCGATCCCGTTTGCCGAGCAGTTACCAAGTTTGATATCGAGCCTTTCTTACCCAAATCCATACAACGCCAATAGATACAAATTTTCAAAAAAAAAAAAAAACCCCAAAAAAAAAAAATTTTTAAAAAAAAAAAAAAACCCCAAAAAAAAAAAATTTTTAAAAAAAAAAAAAAACCCCAAAAAAAAAAAATTTTTAAAAAAAAAAAAAAACCCCAAAAAAAAAAAATTTTTAAAAAAAAAAAAAAACCCCAAAAAAAAAAAATTTTTAAAAAAAAAAAAAAACCCCAAAAAAAAAAAATTTTTAAAAAAAAAAAAAAAAAAAAAAAAAATCTCCAAAAGCAAATGTGCCACCGCTAATAAGGTATACTCATCATCTTTCTCATTACAAGATACGCCCCCCCCCTCCCCCCCCAGATACAGAAAAAGAGAACCCCCGCACTTCTTCAGACCAAGGACTTTTTTACATAATTTTGACGCGCGCACGACCTTCACCCGCTCAGCAAGTCGCGGACAGACAGCCCACGCGCGCTGACGGCCGTGCCGCGCCTGTCGCTGTTGAGCATCAGCAGCGCCGCCGTGGCCTCCTCCTGGTCCATCTCGGTCTGCGGGTTGAGCGCGGGGCTCGTCAGCGTCGACGCCGACGTGGACGTGCTGCTGCGGGCGTACGGGCCGTGGCGCTGGGGCCCAAAGGCGGGTGACGGCGTGGCGGAGAGCGTGAACCCGCCGTGGTGAAGTCGGTACTCCGCGGCGACGGCGGCTGCGGCTGACGACGACGACGAGTGCGGGTGCAGCGCCGGCGACACGGACGGCTGGTGCTGCTGGTAGTGGTGGTCGGGTCGGGCGGTGAAGGTGGGGGACACGGCATCCGAGTCGGACACGTCCATCTCCACGTCGCCGTTGGCGGCGGGCTCGCCGTGAAAGGTCGGGTGGAACTCGCGGATGGACGGCAGCGGGTTGCCCGAGGCGGAGGAGGCGGAGGAGTCGCCGCGATGCTCACCGCCGTGCTGTGTCTTGAGCTGCAAGACGCAGTCTTCGAGGTAGCGAATGTACTCAATCGAGGCCTATTCTGGTTAGGATTTTTTTTTGATTTTGGGGTTTCTTTTTTTTTTTTCTCTCTCTTTTTGGCAGTGTGGGTGGCGCGTACCTGCAGAATGGCCAGCTTATGCATGTCGCCGGTGCAAGCGGGAATCATGTTCTTCAGGACGGCAAACTCCTCATTCATCTTGCTGCGGCGGCGCCTCTCAATCAGACTGTGTGCCGTCTTGCGGGCAATCTTGCGCCCGGCCGCGCTCGTCGCGCTGGGCTGTTTCTTGCCTCCCTTGGTGGTGCTGCTGCTGCTGTTGGCCGCCGCGCCGCTCCCGCTGGCGTTGGCCGCCGCCGCCTTCTTGCTAGCTGCCTTGCCGGTGCTTTCTTTTGCGGTCGGCGCTTCGATAGCGGCACCCGCCGCGGGCTCCTCCTGTCGGGGCTTCATCTGGATGATTTTGCGGGAGCGCGTCGGGGGCGGCGGCAGGGCGAAGCCGTCCTTGGGCTCCTTGGTGGCGACAGACGTCCTTCGGCGTGCCTTGACCGTCTCGGCGGCCTGCATGGGGTAGGAGGGAGGGCTCATGTGCTGATGGTGGCTGTGGGAGCGGGAATCGATGGATGATGACCCGGGGGATAGCTTTCCCGGGGATGTACGCGCGGCGTCGTGGAGTGCGGGAGGGGGCAGCTCGAACGCTAGGTGGAGCGATGCGAGCTGATTGCTGCCGTCGTTGGCCTTGAGGTCGGTTGAAGATCCGGGTGTGGGGGGGAGACCGGGTCGGGGCATCGTAATTTTTCGGGAGCGCGGCCTTTTCAAGTTTTTTTTTTGGTGATGTCGCGTGTTGTCGAGGGGGATTGACGAGCGAGGTAGGCTGTCGCGTGAGGACGGCAGGACACGGACGGACTCGTCTGAGCAGTAGCACCGCAGGTGGGCGCAGAAGAATTGGCGACAAAGATTAAGTCGGCTCCGAAAAGGCGTCCAGTTTCAGATAGGAGAATTGTTTACGGAGTTTTGTTTTTGACTGCGTGTTGTTACAAAATAGCGTCTCGTATCGAGACGAGGCTGAGGCAAGAGCCAATAAGTCGGGAGTGGCGGGGAAAAGAGATGGCCCGGCCCCGTACGCTATTTGCAGCTTGTACCAGGAATGATTTCCCGTCTTCTTCTTTGAATCGAATCGAATCTCGAGATGTTGGGAAAATTGTTTGTCGAATTCGGGGTCAAGAAAGTTGTTGTTGATGTGTCACGAGTCACGAGTGTTGGCGGCAGACAGGGTATGTATGGTATGGTATGGTGTGGTGTACTTGGGCGGGTTTGTCCGGCAACACGCGTCGGTCTCAAAAGAGATCAAAAAGGGGGCATGAAGCGTTTGAAATGCAATCTCTGCGTGTCCAAGAAGAGCAGTTGCGGGCGTGACGGCCTGTGTGTGGGGGGGGCAAGTGTCGAACGAGATAGGATAGGATAGGATAGGATAGGATCGCAGGGTGTGAGGGCAATCAAGGCAACACTGCAGATTTGGTGGTGGCTGATGTTGCAAGGAACAAGATAAGAGAGGAGGTGAAGAGGGAAATGAGCACGCGAGTAGCGAATGAAGGAGGGATATCTCAGGGGATGAAACAACAAAACAGGTGGCCAACACAGCGAGAGAAGAAAGAGGAGGAGAGAGGTCAACTAGTAGATACGGCAGCAGTCTGGGACCAAGTCGAAGAGAAGAAGCTGGGGGATCAGATCGATCACGTTTTTGCCCGCTTGGCTCTTTTGGCATTTGTCTAGAGAGCACATGTCATGTCCGGGGAAGGGTGTGGGATATGATATGGAAGCGAGGAGGGGGAGGGGAGAGGAGGAAGAGGCGCAGAGGCGCAGAGGCGCAGAGGCGGAGAGCAGTGAGCAGGGCCACGCGGTGATGCTGTTGGTGGACGGTGGACGTTGGATGGTGGATGGATGGTGGATGGTGGACTGTCTGGCTGGGAAGAGAGAAGAGGGCAAAGAAGGTCTAACTGGAAGCGGAAACTACTTGGTCGCACGATCAAAGCGAGGAGTCATCCAAGCAAGAAGAAGCAAGAAAAAGAAGCGGGATGATAGGGAAAGGATAAGGACAGGAAACGGAAAAGGGCAAAGGCAGGCACAGACAGACAGGCACAGACAAGGGCTCGATTGACCAAGCAGCATCGAGCAAATGGTCGCGTGCTCGCCAACAGTTGACAAAGGGGACAGCCAATCAGGAGCGGGCATGAGGCCATGTGCATGCATGCATTGCCATTGCCAGGACTTGCACGATGCCACCAATAAAAAACGACCGCTAACAAACAATACAATACAACACGACACGACACGACCCCTGAAATAATGTTAGCCTGATCTGGTTCCTAGCTAGCTATGTAGACCTACTTGAAGGCGTAAAGGAACCATCACGTACTACCTACCTACCTAATTAGCGAATCAATAATATTGTAATTCTAGATCCCTCCATTACCGCAACTAACAGATTCTCTCACACCAGCAACATCCAGCTTTAGGTCGACCGCGTAAGTCGTCGGATCAATGTTTCTCAAGCTGTCAGCAGTCTAGTTTACATGTTCTAATAGCCACATTTCGACAGAGTTGGATGACCAACTCAAATCAGTATTTCCATGACCAGATCAAGGCAACAAATTGATTCCATATCCAAAATACGTGATTCCCATATGACCTCAGTGAATTGAACTAATAAAGAAACTTGATCAAGTCCAAGAGGTGTGGCTAATAGTTTTCATTTTTTTTTTTTTTCAACTATTGAATGCATCTCAACTCAAGCCCTACACTTGCGCCAATTGCTTGTAGCTCCTCCTTCTGGTCTTTAGTAATTTCGCTATGCAAGAAAGGAATAGGCAGAATAACACAACGTAAACAAGGATGACGCAACGAGGATAGACCCGCAAGCTCTGACTTTATAGCGTCTATCACAGAGTCCTCTTCTTCCCACTCCCACTCGTCATGGTCATCCAAGTCTGCCGTTAGCCGAAGCACCTCAAGGCTTGGAGGAAGCGCGCTTAGGAGTCTCTTGGTGGATGATCCCGAGACGCCCATCCCCATCAAAAAGGCCCATGGGAGAGTTAATCTCTTGAGCTTCCTCATACGGGAAAGGCGATCTAGCGATGCTTGGATTTCTACCGGAGGAGGGTCGTAATCGCCAACGGAGTACGCAGGGCGGGTCATTGCACTAATGGTCAAGTCGGTGAGCGTATCGGCAACTTGGTTGAGTGCTGCGGCGGCCGTATCAAGTCGCACCACGTCTTTGCTAACCTCCTCGTCGAGGTCTGGCTGGTACGACCAGTGCCAATGCAGTCTTTGGAGCGCCTTCAATACGGACAGGACGGGCCCCAACCGGGATTCGCGCAGCCTGTAGATGTCCAGTGAGACAATCGACGAGGGAGAGGGCGCATGCGAAGCGGGCCAGGTAAATTCAGCCGGGTTATCAATAGATAGTGATAGATTCTCGATGCTTGGGAGATAGAATAGGGGAAGAACATCGGCCGCGTTGCAAATGTCGGTATGGTAGTATTCTTTGGCCCTAAACTTGGACGTGACGTGTCCAAGATTTTTATATGCAGGTAGTTTATAATTCTGTCGCGGCTGGCAGAGAGCGCATTGAAACATGCCTCCCCAGAGTCGGCTTCGAACCGTAAAGTTGGGCCCGAGAAAAAGAGACGTTAAGTTGGGCAGCATGGCCAGGAGCAGTGCCACGATAGCATCGACGGTGCCAGATTGCAACTCGTGTATCCAGAGATCGACAAACGGTACTTTGGTATTTTTTATGATTTTTGATGCCTTGCTAAGTAGAGGCTCTTCGATGGGGAATGCGGGCAGCTCTCTGAGTTCGGTTCTACCTGGTACTCCATTTCCCTCGAGACGGAGGCTGCGAATGTGGCCTGACAGCTCGGGCCGCTCGACAAGGCTTCTCAGTAGCAGGACGACGGGCGGCGTGGAACCTAAAACCCAGGTTGTCTCGATAGTCGAGTAAAGAAGAGGTAGGGATAGAGCGTAGATGGATTTGCTGACCCTACTCATGGAGAGCAGGTCGGTCAACGGTAGCAGCTGCAAGAGGGACAAGAGCAGCTCATTCGGCCAGCCTTTGAACAGCGTCACCGCCATCCTTTGACGTCCTCTGTCGGAATAGAAGAGTCTAAGCGGAGCTGCTTGACTTGATTGGGCCCCGTACCGATTGATAAGATTTGAGAGTATTGATGGAATTGAAGGGGGTTGTGAGACAAGAGAGGCTGGCTGCTTACTCGCCTGTTTCGGGTAAGATGACAGGTAAGCGCGACAAGTCAAAAGCCAGGCAGCCTTGAGGAGGCTGCCGTGGTGTATATGTGAACGGCAGTTGTGAGAGGGTCGATGGAAAACGGTTTGACGTGGCAAGTTGAACACGATGTACGCATTGATCGCATGACACGCGACAGGCAGAGGCGAAGCCTTTTAGGGTCCCAGTGGCCCCCAAATTTTATTGCAAAAAGTACTTGGATGAGAGTAGGGGGGGTAGGGAGGGAGAGTATCAGCGGGTCAAGGTAGGTATTGATTTGTCTTGAGCATAATCAGCGTCTGGCGCGACTTGACGCTAAAAAGCCAAAAATGCTGGTGCGACCGCGGCCACTGGATTCCACAATTTCGGCTGTTTAGCGCTAAGCTGATTTCACAAGAGAGATATGCCGGACAGACACTGCTTATATGTATGCTCACAAGAATACATACCTTGTCCTGATAATCATCCCACAAGTTGGCCTAAAACAGATGGAGAAGCACGGGGAGGGAGGGAGGGGGGCCGTGGTGGGAACTCGATGAAAATTCGGCAACCCCGCTGTAGAAATGCACTGATGCTCCTCCTCACCTTGTCGCGGCACGATTCCAGGAACATGCCAATGCCGCTGAGTCAGAGGGTTTCAGATTACCATCAAACCAGGCTGACCCACCACCGCATATTAGGTGGGATAGGGAACATTGTTCATGCAACTAGAAAATCGCGGTAGATGATGATCAACGTCGTAACTTTTTGATCGTACTGGACACACGGTTGGTGACTGACCAAGATGAATAGTTGACATTAGTTGGCGCTTACTTTGGCGGTTACAACAGTACTGGTACTTGGATTTCGCACCCGTCGGATAAATGATGACGTTTCAAGTACGGAGTATGTACTCTCCCAGATGAATGAATTTCGGGAGTCAGCCCAAGCCAGCCACAGTGAGGGAGGGCCCCCTTTTCTGATCGGGCTGTGCGGCGGCTGTTCATCGCGTGCGGGCGGTTCTACATACTGGCTGCCGGTAGCGTATCCGCGGACCGAGTTCGCCCACAACCCACGAGGGGCAAGCTGATATATATATAGCGGGCCCTCATGCCTACCAACGTCAGGAATCAGGGGTACGGGTCAGAAGCATCAGGCAATGGGTTAGCCTAAAAAGGAATAGTATGTTTAGTTAGCTAGGCTTAATTAAGCTGCGTGTGGGAGGCATTTTTGGGTCTTAGCTAGATCCCTACCTACCTAGCCTCTGATTCATTGTCCTAATCAAGACAGGACCCATTTTCGGCTAGAATGACAGTTCTTCCAAGGTGGTGGGACCGTTTCGAGACTAACCCGACTAGGCAGAGATCGCTGTCACGTGGCGACCCGTTGCCTGATGCTTCTGACCCCCACCCTCAGTATGCAACAAATTAAAACCTTGAATAATACTTACTTATGCTCAGCCTTGACCAACGGCAGTTAGCCTACGTAACTTGGCTCGCAAACGCAAACTACAGCAAATCACTCATCACAGTTCAAGAGTGAAAATCAATCTATGGGGGGGCCAAAACTCAAGAGTTCTTACAAGGATCAAGAAACTAACTGACAAATAGCCAAGTCCAGTCCAGGCCCCGATCCATCTGCACCCAAAGACGCAAGCCAGATGGAACGGATGGATACGAGGCGACCGTAGAGGGGCGATTCTACGCTCGGAAGTAGCGACGTGACTCGCGTCTTCCAGGCGTCTCATCGATTAGCCGCGTTCCGGCTCTGGATTCAGCCTTGTCGGTATTTCTCGGCTCCTCTTGGCCTGATTCTTCACCATCCTGATCAGGGACCCTTGACCTGCGGTGGTGGGGTCTTGGCGGCGGCTTGCCATGAGGCGGCTGCTTCTTCTTTCCATGGTCAACTTCCTTGTCTCCCGAGTCTCCCGAGTCTCCCGAGCCCCCCGACTCTACCGGGGTGGACGGCCTTTGCTTTGGGGGCCGGGGGGGCAAGTTGTTCGTTGGCGGCCCTTTTTTCTTGTCTCTGTTCGTGTCGACGTCTTTGTCTTGAGAACCTCCCACCTCGGGTGGGGTGTCTGGGGCGTCCACCGATCCCTTTGGCGGCCTTGGGGGCAAGGTGTTCTTTGGCGGCCCCTTTTTCTTGCCACCGGTATCCACCCCTTTGTCTTCAGAGTCTCCCGCGTCTTCCGCATCTCCGGTGTCTGCCGGGGTGGGCGGCTTCTGGCCGGGTCTGGGGGGTAAATTGTTCTTCGGCGGCCCTTTCTTCTTGTTTCCGGCAGGCTTGTCAGGGGGCGGTAGCCCGTTGCCCTCTTCAAACTTGGTCTTGACGCTCTTGAGCTTTCCTTCGTTCCTCAGCTTCTTGTAATCAAAGTCTGCCATTTCAGGATCCGCTGCAACCTTGTCGTTATCCAATACATTGAGACCTTTTACCAGCCTGTTGCAGCCCCAGTCATCCTGAGTCTTGTTAGTATTCTTTTCCTGGACCTGTCCTTTCTGCAAGAGGTAATACATACCCCGCTACCGCAGGGGGCCAGAATTTCGGGTTGCGCGGTTGTCGGATCGGCATCATGTGGGAATGCGATGGCCACAATCCGAGCGCCGCTATCCTTGCCCAATTTCTTTGGGTCAACATGACTCTCATAGTATTCGTGGAACGCCATAACCTCGCCACACCTCCCGTTGTTTTTGTGTGTGTTTCCCGAACCTTCGCCGCACGCGGCGAGGTCGTCTTGTACCTGACCATCTTCCCTGATCGGATCGTTTGAGCCTTTTGCCGACGACGCGAATATCATTTCTTTGCCAACAAGGAGGGTGGTCATGACGTGTGGAATCTTCTTTTTTCCAAGCTTGTTTTCATCAACCATGTGCCTCATCTCCTTGAACGCATCGATGGCAATCTTCAAGAACTGTCTATCCGATATCTTTGGCTCTTCGTCGAACTCAAGATGACTGGCGTAGACAACTGACTGCTGCTTGGCAAACAGCTCACGTTCGAGCCGAATTTGAAGACCATCCTTGGGGATTGCCGGCTCCACCTTGGGCAACTGCGCGACCAAGACTTGGCCAAAGGCCAAGAGGATAGCAAGGTAGCACCATAGAAAACGTGTAATTTTCGGCAACTCCATGACTTCAGAAGAGCTACACAAGCCTCGTCTCAAGAGAGTGAAAAAAGACTAAAAGAGGTACTTAGCCATCAATCTTTGAGGGCAACCACGAATGGCTCAAGCTGGTACTTACAAAGGTTTCTGGAACAGAACAAGCGCAAACTGGTTCTTGCTGCGGCTGTAAAGAATGTAGCAGTCTCAAGGCCAGAGTGTGATTTACGAAATCCAATGGGCAAACACACGACTACAAATACTCATTTGATTCTCTTCAAAACTTCAGCTTGTTCAACATCTGTTGGATGCCGCCGAGCCCGGCTCTTGTCAGACCCGTCGCTTAATTTCAGCCGATTATGCGCATATCAGGCCAGCCGCCAAGGTGTCAGGCAAAGGAAATATAGAAAATACATACATGCTTCAATATCTTTCGTATTGAATTTGTAATTCACTCTGATTGTTGCTTATAATTTGTCTATTCAACCTCGGCAAAGACTCTAGCAGAGTGGCAAAGAGTACGTACATGATTACTGGGTCATAGCTTAGGTGATAATACAATGGCAATATAGTTGCGCATGATGATTTGCGGTGATGCTGGTGGTAGTCTTCCTATTTTAGATAGTAGCAAAAGTCATGCCATTAATTTAGTCATACAGCAACAGTCTATAGTATTTCGCCTAGAGGCTGAGTATCATGCTTAGCGGTTAACATGACTAAGTACCATAACTAGTAGCATATAGTATGTTCATACCGCTTTGTTTGCTCGTCCGACTGAATGACTCGGGGCAATCATGCCTATCAAGGTATCAGCTTCGTTTGAATTGCCGGTATATAGTCTATCAATACTTGAGACAATTAACATAGGTAATTTTAGTTCCAATGCAAGTGGTGGACCCAGCAATGCGGCGGTTACGGGAAAGATACCTCTTGTTCTTTCGCAGCCGAATGGCGATGCCGCGAGCTGAGTCCGGTTGCCACAAAGAGCCCTGCGGTAAAATGATGTTCTTGATGCTTGAGCAAGAGACGTGTAGTTGGATTAGTATTTATATCCAGGCTTTTCGCCATGAAATTTCCAAGAATCCTCAAAGCAATCAGCTTCCAGTACAGACAGATTCACTTTCACTACTCGTTTTTCAAGTTTCCATCTTTAGGACTTATAACTCTCGTTACCTCTACAATTGCGTCTTCTACAATTGCATTTTTACTTTCCCAACTGCTTTTCGGAGCCATCTTCAACAAGCATGGTTAACATGATGCTCTGGACAACTCTGTCCTTCTCTGCCGCCGTCGCACACGGCGCCATCATTCCCCGACAAGGATCGGGCGACATCAACTTGGCTGCACTTATCCGTAACGCGCCCGAAGTTCAACGTCATCAGAAGAGCATCCAGCGCGCCCTGAACAAGGGTCTTCCTTACTCAGAGGGCCTGCTGGAAGCCTCCAAGAGTCACGTCAAGTTGGATGGCTTGAAGGAAGAAGAGCGCAAGTGCTTGTACTTGCGCAACACTGTCAAACAAGATGGATTCCAATCTTATACGGATATCAACCCTCACCCTGATGCTCCTGATGTGGTCACCGGAGACAAGGAGAAGAAGATTGAAATCACTACATCTACGGCAGTGGTTGACGTTGAGAGGCTTGGATGGAACAAGGAAGTGGCGTCGGAAATTGGTGGCTCTGCCACGGCTGAAGTGTCAGGCGGAATCGGAGTCTTCTCAGCCTCTCTCTCGGCGACCGTCTATGGCAACCAGCGTACTTCAGGAGGCCAAAACGGCGAGGCCTCCAAGCAGACTGAATTCAGACAGGACGTCCGCAGGGAGGAAGTTTGCCCCCCCAACAGTATCTGCCGAATTGTGACCTGGACTTACACCAGGACCATCAAGGGAAAGTGCTTCCTGACCCCTTATTACGACGAGCAGTGCGCTACTGGTAACAAGAAGAAGGGAAAGTACAGTCTTGGCCTTTTCCCCACCTGCCAGCCCTTGCAAGGCGTTGCCACTCAGTTTTTCAACTTCAACTACGACAACATCAAGTCTGCGTCTGGACTTGGCCTCCAGAGCCAGGGCCTAAAATTGCACAAGCCGGAAGTTGTCAGGACCAACAAGTTTGACGAAGACTGCACCTTTACTTACGCGCTGCGGGACGAGAACGGAACCCCCGTCAAGGCCACGGCAAACATCATTGAGACGGAGCCCGACTCCTCGGCAAAGAAGTCTGCCGTCACCAAGACGCCCAAGGCAGTGGGCTGGTTTGAGGACGAGGACGGCGTGAGATCCTGCGAGCTTGAGGATGGGTGGTTCATGCAGGCCAACAACGCCTACTACATTCCCAAGGAAGCTAGAGGAAATGACACTTGGGAGTACCGCGACGACCTCCCCGAGCCCCAAGGCGTCAAGGAAAAGTGCCCCCAGTACTCTTCGCTTACCAAGAGAGCCGCGGCCGGCAGCAAGAAGGGCCCGCCTCCCAACCCCCTTTTCAAGGTTGTCATGATTGACGACGGCGTGCCGGCATTCCTCAAGAAGTTGACCCAGACTAACAACGACGGCTTCGCGGCCAATCTTATCTTGAACGAACCTCTTGAGGTTGAAGAGCCGGGCTTCATCGTCATCGACGGCCCGGGCGAGCCTGAGCCAGAGCCCTCTGCCCAGCAGTGCGTGGCTAAGCTCAACAAATAAGAGCAGGGAGCGAAGCATGCCTATTCGAAGCCAGACTCTCTATTGCAACTGCCAATCGATTTGTATTTAGAAGAAAGAGTTGGGTGAAGATGGGTCTCTACTTGGAAGTTTAGGGAGCTACTTAGACAGATGATTCAATTGAAATGGTTGAGTTGATATTTGTTACTTGCAACGCTGCCTGATATGATGGAGCCAGCGGCCGATGAAGGTGACATGGTATCACAACTGTATAAAATGCTGACCACGTAAAAAGTCTGACAGTAAAGAAGGCGGTCATGAAAATGCGATGGACGACTTGGAGAAAACAGAAGAGGAGGTGGGGCGATCCAGCCAAGCGGTATCGGAATGGAGTGGATCGGGGGGATGAACGTGCACCTAACCTAATCAGGCGAGGGACCCCCAGCTAGATCTGTGGGTAGTATGTAGAAGTGAGTGGGGGTTTGGGGACCGCAATCGCTGAGCTCTGGACTTTAGCGGCATCTCCACCCTGACTATGGACTAGAATTAAAACAAAAGTGCTCTGTTAAGACAAGTGCTCCGCTAAAATAAGTACCAAAAAATAAGTGCTCCCTACTAATGCCCCTGATCGATCTTCAGCTAAAACATCTATGCCACCTAAAACAAGTGGTCCGCTAAGCAACCAACGTTGGCCCGTTAAACCAAGAGTGTACAGCTCGTTGGAGATCAACTTCTCTTGGGACATGCGAGAGGAATTTCGTGCCGAGTTGAGATGACACGGGACGGGCTGTCCTCTGCTGAGTACCATCACGTTCGCTGTATGGAGTGCAAGATTCCCTTGTACAGACATTGGCTCGTCTTCAATTCAATTTCGGCGGGGGCTATACGCGGAGTCTCTCGGTTGGTAAATGGCTGCAACACCGCGGTTGCGTTGATATCGGTCTCATCATGCCATGCATACATCGAGAGAGATGCTGCTTTCGTTTGTTGGCAGACGGAGATGATTTCCGGGCTCTCCAACATAGAGCTGCGTCATCAAGTCTGCTGCACATTGGAGCGAACCCTTGTCCACCAAAGAGCTCGCGTGCTTGCCCTCGTGCTCGAGGTGTACTCGTGTGCTCGTCTTTTCGGTCTTTATAATGCGCATTATCCCTTTTTTCTCTTCAAGCTCCTAAACTCTGGCTGTGTTTCCCAGAAGCATGTGCTTGTTTGTCGGCAGTCAACCCCAACGCCCCCCCCCCCCCCCCCCCCCCCCCCCCCCCCCCCCCCCCCCCCAATCACTCTACCCATCTAGCCCACTTTGACCCTGTTTTCCCTCTCTGAAATCTCCCCCGATGTGAATTACAGGTTTGTCTGGGATCAACGGGTAGCGGGATAATTACTGTACTATTTTATTTTATTTTATTTTATTGCATTTTATTGCATTTTTACACCTTGCGCATTTATGTTTTCTTGATGCCAACAACCTAATAAGCATCATACCAACTACCGTGTGCACACTTGGTACTCCGTACCATGTCTGCAAACCTGACACCTTGTCCTTGGACCCATGAACCATCAAGGTTGACGTCCTGGACCCAGTCAGTCTCGTGCTTCCTGTCTCCTTTCCCATCGCCCACGATGCAATCCACCTTGCCGGCATTGGTCAATACAACTATCACGTAAAGCCAACCGCCCCATTCACATGCACCCACCGCCTGCCCCGGCAAAACGGTCACCGTTGATTAGCTTCGCCGCGGGCGTACTTGTGGCTTCGCACTACATTTGAAGCCTCATCTCGCCTACCTTGCGTCTCACCGTCGGTTTGAAACCCTTTCCCGGGCATATCCGGCTTCGCTTGCGTTTCGCCTGCCGCAGCAAGCTCGGAAGTCGCAAGTGCTCAGCTGACGGGCAGGCCTTGCTTGTCACTACCTACCCTACAGTGTCCCTCGAACTTGCAGCATACAATGTTTTCAGCCATTTGACACTTACCATGTCACATCAGCGGGTTTATGTTACGACAGCAGGAAAAACACAGTGCTCCATCATGCATAATCGCTCTCCGTCTCGCGCCGATTCATGGATCCCTTCCTATCCGTAAGCTTGGGGACGGGACTCCGCCTCGCAGTCGACTGGCTGACTCGCATGAACGTGTCACTCTATCCACCTCTAACCACTCCATCATACTGGTATTATAACATACATGCAGTATATCACTCCAGAGCTCATTCAAGGTCGGCACACACGCCCAGCAGCATTAAACCTAGGCCAACTCGCACATCCCGACCAACGCGTCCTAGATCGCCCATCGATCGTAGCTAAACTTGTTTGTTACCGGACCGTCTGTTACCCGCCGAGATCCGCACGTGATCGCACTCCGAGATTGAGATATATAGGCCCCAAGGAATGTGTACCCACCAGGACCACAACCAGCAAAACAGCGAGATTTAATCAAATTGAATCGCATCGTCTCATCCCGTAAAGGCCCGCGAGCCGCGCACGCGATACAAATCAACACAAAGGCCATCACCAACCAAGCTCGGGTACCTAGAGTGTCAGAGGAGACGACCCCATCGCGGATATAGCTTATTACTGCCCAAGGCAGTGCGAACCTTGAGCGATCCTCCATTGACATAACCATAATTTTTTTTAGCTCACGTCCAACCACGCCGTTGGAATATCCTCCGAGAAGCGAAAGCCAAAAAAAAAAAAGTAGCTCGGGAGCCCAACAACAAGAGACAGCCTGAAATTTGGGCTGCTTTTTTTTTTCCTTTGTGTGTTTGGGCCAAGGCTTTGCAGGGCATTCATTGTGCGACCCTTTTGGCCGTGTTTTTTTTTTTTTTTTTTTTTTTTTTCCAAATCCTCCTCCTCCAAGAGAGGGGGTGTTGATACCCCGCCACCCTAGTCCCCGCATCACCTTTCTCCTCGGTTGCTTAAGAAGAAGGAAAAAAAAAAAAGAAAGAGAGCTGGAGGCGTCGATGCGAAAGATGGATTCGCACATGATGCGACCCAATCTTGCCGCGAATCCGCAGCAAGGCGCCACGCAGATGCCCGCCGTCGGAGCGCAGGGCGGCTACGGGGTCCCTCTGCCTGCTGCTGCTATGCAACCGTCGCATCACCCGTCGCAGCACCACCAACACCACCACCACAACCACCGTTATCCGCCCGGCCCGACGTCGCCGCCGCAGTACGCCGCCGCCGCCGCCGCCGGCCGCAGCTCCTCCGCCTCCCACCCCGGCAGCCACCATCACCACAACTCCCCATCCGCCTCCTCCTCCGCCTCCTCCGCCACCATCTCCTCCACCTCCGCCGCCGCGGCCGCCGGCCCGGCCGCCGGCCGCTTCGGCCACGTGCTGCACACCATGCAGCAGACCGGCTTCCACACCTGGGGCTTCGTCATCTACCGCTGCTGCGCCTACGCCGACGAGCCCCTCTGGCGGCGCTACATGTCGCACATGAAGCAGGAGGTGCGCTCCGCGCTCGCCGCCACCCCGCGCCTCCCCGGCACCACCACCACCACCACCACCACCGCCGCCACCTCCCCCGGCGCCGCCACCCTCGACACCTCCGGCCGGCAGCTCGCCCCCTACCTGGAGTGGACCGTCATGGAGGACCCGAGCCTCGAAGGCGCGACCGCCGCCACCGTCCGCCCGCCACTTCGCCGCCTGGGCCGCCG